>VDFB02075321.1:52594673-52870681 GCA_007258455.2 Sequoia sempervirens | reverse complement strand
TAGGGGATGAATTTTTTTAAGATTTTTCTAATTTTTATATTGTTTTTGAATGTTTTTAGGTATGTACAACATAGAGACAAATTGCAAGTGTAGAATTTTTGAATGATTTAATGAAATGAGGTGCAATAACAAATTCTAAAGAATGCATTCACAAATGCAATGCTTAAGAAGACCTAAGATGCAAAACAATGCAAAATTATAAAGTCCTTAAGTCCTAAGATGCAAATAGAAATGCAAATCAGAATGATAGAATGTTCAAAATGCAAGTTCACCAAAATGAACCACAAATTTTTGGCTCCACAAGACTCTCTAACTCTTCTAGGGTTTTTCACCTTAAAGGAGAGAGGTAGGCCAAAAATGCTAGCTAGGTTCATTCAAATTATGCAATATAGGATGTTATTTAGACTAAATGAAATGAAATAAATGAAATTAAGTGATCTAAATGGCTGATTATGTATGCAAAGCTTAAGATTTATGCTATGTTGGAAAAGACGGTGTTTGCAAAAATCTTGAAAGAATGAACAAGAATGAAAATTAAATCAACTAGAAGGCTATTTTTAAGAATATGTGCACCTGGGAAATTGAAGAAGACTGGAGAACAATCTGGAAAACTAATGAAGTCTAATTTTGAGTTGATTGGGAGTCATTCGCCACCCTGGGGGAATCAGTCTTAGGTTTGGGTTTTTCTGCATAGAAGCTATTTTTTGCCAACTAGGAACTAGGATTTGCATCTAACTCAAAACTGCATCTCAGGAGGGACTCATTCACCATGCATGGTGAATCAATCCACTTTCAAGTTTCTGCTATTTCAAATCATTGTCCTACACCTTGACACCTGTGAAACAATTTCTAATAGGAACCTGACTCAGGATCTCAGAAAATTCCTACAAAATAGCTTAAAATTGTTTTTCTAATGGGGGGTTTTCCTTGGTCAAACCCCTAATTTGGTAATTAAACCTTGAATAGAGAAAATTTTGCATAAAACCCTAGCCTCCGATGTGTTAAAGACTAGGAAAGTTTGAAATATGAAAAAAATCCTATTCCATTATACTAGAATATGAAATGCAAGTATGATTTATGTGATGCAAGATCTCAACCCTAGAAACCTTACAGCACATCAAAAATGGAGATAAAATGACATGCAAATGAAAAGTAAACAAAGTGCAAACCTTAATATGAAGATTGAGTGAAAATGGATGATGGAATCACTTTGAAACCAAGTATTTAGGTGTGATTTGATGGCTAGTTGCATCTCCTCAGCCTAGATTTCTCCATAGGAATCCATCATCAACCCTTGGGTATGTGCAGGATCATGATGGGCCAAAAAGTGGCAATATTATAGGTATTTTTAGGGTATGTGGCTAACGACATTTTTTTTACCCAAAATTGATGAAACGAAAAGGGTTTTTAAAGGAGATTCTCAGCTTTCCACAATATAAATTATGCTTTAATTTGAATTTAATAAATAATTGTTATTTATTTTCTATTAAATTCGACTAAAAAAGTCCTTATCGATAGAGGTGATTGAAAAACATCTATAAATTTCAAACAATATCACATTTTGAATCCAAAACATTCAACACATTCTATGCTTCATACTATAGGATTAAAAAAAAGAAAAACCAAATTTCATGAAGTTTTGACCAAGTTAGATTGGTCCAGGACATAGATTTTTACTCATTTTTAAATTTTGCTTATTAAAATTCTGTTAATTATTTGCAAAAAATTACAAAAAAATATGCATCACATTCGGACACGAGTCCTCTACTTATATATAAAATATTATAAAAAAATATTATCATTTTATTATGGTTAGGGTGGTCAGACAGACACCTACTTCTTATTTTTTCCTTGAAATTTAAGTACTGCTACATTGAAATTTCAAATTTTCACCAAATAGATTTTATTTATTTTTAAATAAACCTACTAGTTTAGAAACTACATTCAATTTTCTATAGATTCTATTCTTACATATTTTTGAAATAATATATATAACTTATTCAAAATTTTCCATTAAGTTGCCTAACACTGATTTTTCTGAATTTTTTGCCACTTAAGGGCCTATTTTTTCCATGATGACTGCACATACCCCCTTTACAATGATGAATCTTGACCTAAAGAGTGAGCTTCAAGACCTGCAAAAACCCTAGTTTGTTGCCTTAAACCTTCAACTTTTTCTAATGAGACTTGTTGTAGAAGTATTGACTTAGAAATTGCTTTTGTGAAATGACTAAAAGATGTGTAAAATGACTTAAAATGAGTATTTATAAGAAACAACACCCATTTTTCCCATTATTTAGACCTAAGAGGCTGATATTCACTAGAAATTTAAGTTCAATTAATCAAATTCCCACTCAAAATTGAATTTTCCCTCAAAAGGGGCTCATCACCACCCTTGGAAAATGGGTCCCACCAGAGGGGACTCATTCTCTCAAGGTGGTGAATGGGTCCTAGTACTAATTTTTTCAGGTGGGTTTTTGGGGTATGAAAGATTTAAGCAATGTTTGTTAGGTTTTAGTTGATTTCTTATGTGAAACAAGTCTCTAGATAAAAAATAATGGGTCTTAGGGGCCTATAAATGCTATTTTTAAGGATAAATGATGCAAAGGGACTCAAAAGTGGGTCAAATTACATGTGAAATTGTCCCTTTTCTCAAGAGGGTCCAATTTTCTATGGCACACTTCCTAAAATTTGGATATGATGTCAATGACCTCATTTAGATGCTATATCTTGCTCCATGAGCTGAGAAATGACAATGTGATAAAATGTGGAATGAAATACTAAAACAACTACATATTGAAATGCAAGAAATGAAATGTTTATGGTTGATACATGATTTCTTTACAATGAGGGATGTTCTTGTTAGGGTTCAGGAAGATTAGAGCAATAAACATTAACAATTATATGCAGATTAAATAACATAGAAATAACAATGAAGAATAACATAAAAGAGATCAACATAGAAATTTAATGTGGTCCACCCATAATGGGTTGCATCCACAAAAAAATTTCCACCCAATCATTTAATTATCTAGTGCAAAATAGATGACAATCTCAAGAATTAAACGCACTGCAACTTACATCCCAACCACTTATAACAAGCTTTTTGGAAGCTTCCAAATTTAGGGTTTTACAAAGTTGTTTTTTTTCATTTGACGTGTCAATGGGAAAACCTTGACGTGTTAATGGGAAATTCTTTTTTGGGGGTTGTGCCCCCAAATCTTGATGAGGATACATGATGAGTGTATAGTATTTGTATGACCAATCACCACATACCAACAATCTCCCACTTGGAGACTAATCAGGCTCCACACTAAACAATCTCCCACTTAGAGATTAATCCTAGATAGCACTGCCACACTTGTAGCTCCCATTGGATTATAGGTCTGGCTTGTTTTTTAAATTAACCATTATCAATCATGAAGGAAAACAAAAATTGATGAGGAAATTAGTTTCTCCCATGTAACTACCTTTGTGAACATATCTACAGGATTCTCAATGTGTGAATTTTCTCTAGCTTCAACTACCCATCCTCCAAAACTGACTAGATTAAGTGGTATATGAGCTATGTGTGGTTAGTTTTTGAATGTAGAGCTGAGTTCTTAACAAGATGGATGGAACTCTGGCTATCCATGTAAAAAGGACTATCTTCTTATTGGTGTCCCAATTTCTCTAGAAAATGTTGTAACCAAATCATCTCCTTGCTAGCTTCCATAGCAGCAACATACTTGGCTTCAGTTGTTGAAAGTGTAACAATATTTTGCAGTCTTGAAATCCAACTGATTATAGTACCTCCTACAGTAAAAACATACCCTATAGTACAGCTCTTGCTATCAATATCACTTGCTAAATTAGGCTCAACATATTCTTTTAGAGTAGATTTTTTTCCTCCAAAACATAGTTTCTTTGAAGTAGTTACTCTAAAATATCAGAGAATCCATTTTACTACATTCCAATGGTCCATTCCCAGATTTCTCATAAACTTGCTCACAACTCCCACTATATGTGCAATATCTAGCCTTGTGCATACCATTTCATACATCAAGCTACCAAATGTTGATGCATTTGGTATCTTAGACATTTTTTCTTCCTCCTCTTATGTCTTTGGATACATCTCCTTAGTTAACTTAAAATGACTAAACAAAGGTGTACTAACTTCTTTTGCATTCTACATCTCTCTTTTGGGGAGGAGTTTTGTCTTACTAGGTTTTCTCCTTTTCTCCATTTGTGAGAGATTGCATTGATTGCATTGCATGTACATGGGTACCTAACATGGCCTAGTAGTCAAGACCCATCTTTACATCTTTGTGTCATTTGCATAATAATTTTCCACTCCCTAAGTTGCACTTAAAGGGGGTGTTGGTGTAATTAAAAGTGTTGTACCTTGTCCTAGGTCATAATTACACCTTAGTTAAGTTTACTTAGGGACAACATAGGAGGTAGTTGGAAAATTTACACTTTTGGTGGACTTGAGATGTCATTACTTTATCACTTCCACCTTTTGTGGATGATCCACCATTTGTAGTGATTATCACATTATCACTTTTCCACCTTAGGTGGAGTGATAGATTTTCATAGTTATCTCATGTAACAAGATTACGAAACTTGTCATAATCTTATTCCCTTCTATGTTCTCACCATGGCTATATAACCAAGGGGTCTCTCTCATTGTAAAAAAGCATCTCATATCATTGACATTGAATACAGTTTATTCTTGTCATATTCTATTCTCTCTCTCTCTTTTGTGCTTTCCATTTGGTCCATAGATCTAGGCAGTCATAGCCAATTCTAACACTGCATACTCACTTTGAGATTGTTAGAAACCAAGATCAGACATGCAAACCAAAAAAGCTTCCATAGAAGAGAAAATCAGAAAAAAGCAAAGCTATTGCAGAAAGATGTGCAAATAAATATTATTCAAGAATTCATAATTACATGAGATGATTTGATTTATAAAAGTAATGTATGCATAACCCTAATATTATCTTGAGCAAAAAGATAGCTCAAAAATATAAGGATGACAATAATTAACCTAGGAATTAAAATATTACCTAAGTAAACTTATGCAAGTGTAATTAAATAATTAATTACACCAACACCCCTCGATAAGTGCAATTTAGGGAGACTAAAACAGCATGCACCTAAAACTAAGATGAATGCAAGAAAGAATGAATGGGTCCTGACAACAAAGGCCTAATCAGGTACCCATGTACAAATGCAATAATGAGGTAGAGAAGGAAAACCTAGTGGGACAAAACCCCCCTACAATGAGATGACAATTGCAAAGAAGCACTGGAAGAACACTGTGGAGTAACATCAAAACCACAATCTGACAAGCAAGGAAAGATACTTTTGTCTACAAGAAACCAAATGAGAGTCACTAAAGGACTTAGGTAGAATCATAATAATGCAACAATAGACCCGATGCCACCGAACACTAGAAAACTCACAAAATAGAACAACCCTAGAATATGTGAAGCAACAGTAGATGAAATGATGACAAAATATGGAAACCGTGTATCCCGATGCTAATGCCAAACTAAGACTAAAACTCTTCCATGGTAACAAGTATAATAAAGACTCTGGAACATTAACCATAAGAACATGGCCCTCAAACTAAGATGGATCCAATGCAGATCATTAACCATAGGCTCTCAATATGAAGTGTGAACCGATGTGAATCTAATATGTGTCAAGCTAGAGCAAGATGTGGCCAAAAGAAACTAAGAAACCCAATACAACCCATGTGATTTTTCACCAAAAATAAGATGGAGATCAAAGTGTATGAACACTCTAATTAGATTATTATGCAAGAAACCCACCTGATAGAATTTTATCTCAATTCATTTATTACAATACCTAATGATTTCCAAAAGGAGAGAATGTGAAAAAATGCAGAAATAAAAAATAAAATGAGGACCTCATATCTATGTAGAGGACTGAACCAGCTTTCCAATGTCGTGAGAATTGTAAAAAATGGATAAGCGAGTCAAAAGATATGTCTCTTGGAGTGAAAATAGTAATATTTGACTTTTGAGGCCAAAAAAAGCATCAAAAATGCAAAACCAAAAAAAAAAACCTCCACCATTGTGAATTTCATTGAACTTGCTTTCTGACAATATCTTGTTTGCCCAATTTTGACATCGTGGGAAAAAGTTATACCCGTTTTCGCAAAAGTACTCCAAATCTGCCCAATATGCCCTTTAATAGCCCTTAGGGGCTAAAACATAAAGCCCCTAGTCACCTAGGAAGACTAGGGGACTGGTGGTCAAGGGCATACGGTGGAGCCCTTGGTCACTGATATGACTAGGGCTGGGGCTTGGCGGCTGACGAGGCAGATGGACTGGCTCCTGGTCACTGAAATGACCCTAGTAGGGGCTTAACCTGAAGCAGGGGCTGAACAACCAACGAGTAGTGCAGTGAGTGGTGATGCTTGAGTCCATCGCTAGGGGTGGTGGGTAGGCAGCGTTGGGCAAAGTGGTGGTGACAGGATCCAATATCACTGGTCGCGCAAAAAACTTACACCAGTTTTGATTTTTTCAATTTTATTTTTATTTTTTCTATATTTCTGAGCCTCGTGAAGCATGCCCTAGGGCTGTACAACATTGGGGCAAAATAAATTTTCCTCTCTAGATGACTGTGTCCAAAATGGACAAATTTTATATGAAAATAGGGGTTTTTGGGCGCTGTTGATTCAATGGTGAGGTCCATTTTGTCCAAAAATTCCCAAAAAATAGGCGACCCCCAGATCTCTCAGAATAATCATCGATCTTGAATTCCTCATGAATCTAGAAAACAATGACCAAAATCTACAAAATAAAAGCTAATCTTGGCTTTTTCTAGCATTTTGAATCCAATGGAAAACCCTGATCTAATCCAAGCCACTGCATGAATAAACTCAAGGCTTGATACCCTCGAGGAACCTTGAATGACTGTAATTATTTTCTCAAAAAAGCTAAAAAGTGGCTACATATCAAGGCTCTCATGCCATGCTAGAAACCAAGATTAGACATGCAAACCAAAAAACCTTCCATAGAAGAGAAAATCAGAAAAAGCAAAGGTATTGCCAAAAGATGTGCAAAATATTATTATTCAAGAATTCATAATTACATGAGATGATTTTCCTTTTAAAAGCAATGTATGCATAACCCTAATCTTATCTTGAGCAACAAGATAGCTCAACAAGATAAGGATGACAATAATTAACCTAGGAATTAAAATATTACCTAAGTAAACTTATGCAAGTGTAATTAAATAATTAATTACACCAACAGAGGCAAAAATAATTTTCTATTTGTCTTGTCCCGTGTGATCCTCATACCAAGGATTTTTTTTGATGCACCTAAATCCTTCATAGCAAATGAATTTCCAAATTTTATCTTAAGTTAATTAATATGTTGCATGTTAGACCCAACAACAAGCATGCCATCAACATAAATAAACAAGATAATATAGTTGCCATTATCCAATTTCTTAATACAAACACAATAATCAAAATGATATCATTTGTAACCTTGTGTAGCCATAAAACTTGGAACCTCTAAAATTGGTTTCTTATGAAAAATGTGGTTTATGTGGGGAAGGTTCCACCCAAGGATAACCCTTGAGATTTGAATGCAAAGGAGATTGAAATCTAATAATAGGGTTGACCTAAGGACTGAATATAAAAAAAATGGGTTCACCACCAAGTGTAGTCTTGGAACACTCAAAATGTTGGAAAACATGGTGTGATATATGTAATATGACCTAGAAATGCAAGTAAAATGTAATAGAAAACTGTAAATCTGAAATGTGCATCTGGGAAACTGAAGAAGGTAGATTAGAGGTTTGAAATCTTAAAAATTCCACTATTGGAGCTAATTGGGACTCATACGCTAAGATGGGTGAATCAATCTAGTTTTGGGTAAACTATGTTGGAATAGGTTTCAGACAAATAGGTACTTAGATGTGCAAAAATCCCTGACGAAAAGGTACAGTGGGACTCATTCACCAATAGTGGAAAATCAGTCCACTTCTAGATTTCTACAAATTCAAAACTAGATCATATAGCTCTCAGTTTTTTTTTTGTACTTGATTTAGATCGGGGTACAAAAGTGCAAAATTCAGCCTGTAAACCTTCTCTAAGCTCTCCAAGCCTTGTTCACAACTTTGACAACATTGAATTGCTTTGACAACTTGATGAAAACTTTTCCAATATTTCTCCTTGATAAATCTACACCCTAAACCTACAAATCACATGCAAAGAGAGGGAAAACTATTGTGGGGTTAGTGAATAGGGATCTTCCATGGTTAAACCCCTTGTTGGTAATTAAACCCTTGAAATGAAATCAAATAAAATAGAGAATGATGAATGGACAAATAACGATGTTGCAACTCACTAAATTCTTGTAATAAAGTGTTGCAAACATGTAAATAATGGCTCCAATGGATGAGGACATGGAATCTATCTTGATGTTGATGCAATGCTTGCCTAAGTCACACAATCGTACATAACAATTGTTAGCTCTAAAAAAACATTATGCAAACAATCTTTGACATGATGATTGACACTTGAAGAATGCTCTTAAATGCTTGATAATTTTCCCTTGAAATTCCTTGTATTCTCTTGTGAATGCTCAAATGCTCTTGTGAAGTATATGAATGAATACTTGAGTCCTTGGGGATCACTTGATTATTTTATTGGATGAAATGAGTGAAAGAACCTTGTATTTATACTCAATTATGCAACAATTCATGAAATTACAACACTACAGGCCGACCTTAGATCTTGGAGAATAAAAAGCCACCAAAAATTTAAATAAAATTTGAATTTTGAGTTAAAGGGGACTCATTTTCCACCCTAGGCATGAATGGGTCCCACCTATGAAGACTCATTCAACCATAATGGTGAATGAGTGCCACCTTAGGAATTTGACATGGGTTTCAAGATTTTGATGTTTGAAATGATGTGTCAAGATTATTCTAAAAATTACACATAAATAAGGCCTATGGATGCAAAATGGGGCCAACTAAAGCATAAGAAAGCCCTATTATTAATGACAAATCTAGGAAAGTGTGAAAGTGCGTTACAACACTTTACAACACTTTGAAATAAGGCTTGGTAAATGGTGAAAAGAGGAACTATTTTATTAACAAGGCCTTAGAAAAGTGTGAAAGTATGTTATAATACTTTACAACACTTAAATAAGGTACCATTTGAATCCTTTTGGTGAAAAAGGGCCCAACAACTAATGTGAATGTGTTATTCACATTGCATCATTAAATCAAGGCCACATTAAGCCAAAATCACAAGGGGGCCCCAAGCAAGTTAGAAAAAGTAGAAGGGTTACTTTTTTAGTGACTCCATCTAGCCCCCATTTTGGTGCGAGAATGAACTCACTTCAAATGCACACTAAATTAGACCAACGCACACACAAAGAGGGGTTCAAATGTACCAATAGTAGCAAGACAAGACAATAGCAATCAAGAGGGGTGATCAAGCTACCAAGATCAAGATCCCATGACAAACCAACATAAGTGCCAGGGAACATGCATGGAAATGATATCAAGAACAACAAAAAGACACAAGCATACAATTCCAATGAGAAAAAAAAGGTGAAAACAAAAGAATCGGTTCAAGCTTCGACCATTTATCCAACATGATGTGGATCAAATCTAGGCTCTTTTTCTTGAAAAAAATACTCACTCTGAGGCAACATAACTCATGGTTGTCCACCGGGTGAGAAGTCTTAAAAGGTGAGAAACATACAATCATGGTTGGTATGTACTCACACATATGTAAGTGGCTATGGGGAAAGTCATGCCTTGGATTGGGCTTTCCACTCAACTATACCAAAGTTATACCTCATGTGTTGCCAAAAAGTTTATACTTTGCTTGATATGGGAATAATTGATGATAAATTGGGCTTAATGAGGCCTTTATTTGGTGTTGTGAGGTGTCTACACAACCACACTAGGTCTTGGGCCCTTGCAAATTGAATAAAATGCATTTATTGATGTCTTGTAAACGTGTTGTAAGGTGTTGTAACACATCTTCACACTTTTTAGGAAAATAATGTTATAATTCACCTAAATGACCTTACCAAGACCTATTTCAAAGTGTTGTAAAATCTTGTATCAAACTTTCACACTTTCCTAGGCTTGTCATCAATATTTACACCTTTCTTATGCTTTAAATGGCCCCTCTATGAACTTATAGGCCTTAATTAAGTGTCTTGTTGAAGAAGAACCCAATAAACAACATTTAATACATCTTAATCTCTGACATCCACTCAAAATTTCCCAAATGGAATAAGTCACCACCTTGGATTAGTTAGTCCCATTTGGCTCAAAAATCAAAATAAATTTAAATTTCTTTCAAGTTTTTATTCCTTAAGACCTAAGGTTAGCCTATGATGAGGTATTTTCAAAAATTTAGACATAATTGTGTATAAATAACGATTTTTCCCTACATTTTTCAATCTCCTAACTCATCATCATTCATCACTCATCATGTTCCCAAGTCAAACAAGCTAGGGTTTTGTCATTGCAAGTCACCAAGATAGTTCCCAAGGACATTCAAGGGAAGACCCTTCATGTTTTGCTACAAAAAATTAAGATCAATCATCATGGAAAGGTATTAACTCCATTTTTGCATGCTTCATTAAATTATTTCTTCATTTTGATTTAATTACCTTAAAGGGGGTTTGACCAAGGAAAATGCCCATGCCCTAACAATCAACATTTTCTACTTCTCTCTTTGTGTTTTTGCAGATTTAGGCACTTTAAGGGTTTGAAGATCATTGAATATTTGCTTGAAGACTTGTTGAAGACATCTCTTTATTGTCCAAGATGAAATATCAACTAAAATTCTCCTTCAGGTCTAAAAAATTAGAGTTTCAAAAGCAGACACCTACAGGAAACCGAACTACGGACCTAGGGTATCTGTTTCCACTTCTAAATTTTTAGAGATTCAAAAGTTAACTAAGTCACCACCTTGGGTGACTTAGTCCCACTGGACCTGATTTTTAGCGATTTCTGTAGATCTGGATACCCATTTGGCTAAAACTAGTTTTTGGCCAATGTCCTTGAACTAGGACTAAAATGTCCCACCTATTCACTTAGTCCCATCAGGATTAAAAATCAAAATTTCTAGAGTTTCAAAAGTCTCTACAATCCTCAGTCAACTCCTCTTCATCTCCCAGGTGCACACATTTTGTTTCACAGTTTTCTTTCATCATTTATTTGCATTTCTAGAATGTATGTTTCATGTTTGCATATCACAATGTGTTTCCCAACATGTTGAATTTCTTAGGTTTAAGATCAATAAATCATTCCTTTTATCAATTTAGTATATTTGGATATCATATCTTGGCATATTTCATCCCTCATTACATTAATCTTGATTGTAGACATTAGCATTTTGGCCCATCCCTCTCCTTTTAGGTGAAAAACCCTAGAAGTGCTAGAGAGCATTTGGTTTTCCTAAATCTTTGTTTACATTTTGGTGAAGCCAAAATTTGAAAACTTTTCATTTCTTATTTGGATTCCTTCATCATAGATCTACCTCGCATTGAGTTTGCATTATGATTTGCATGAATTTGCATGCTAGGTTTCAAGTTTTGCATTCATGAGAAGTGAATTTAGGTTGCATTTTTGGCATCTAAAATCATTAAAATTTTCTATGAATTTTCATTTTCATCTTAGGTCTACATCATACCACATATCAAACATCAAAATCCATTAAAAATTTCTTGAAATTAAAAAAAAGCCCTAACTGGGACTAATTCACCACATTGGGCGACTTAGTCCCATCCCTAAATTTTCATTGTCTATTACAAAGTCAAAAACCTCATTTCTATGCTTCCTTAGCCTCCTAGTATCATATACTATAAGTATGGAAATTTTTGGGAACATTTGTTTTATGCATTTAGGTCAAAAACATCAATTTAGGGAAGTCATTTTTCAAATCATTACAATTACAAGCATAATTAGATCCAAACATGCTCACATTTCTAAAATTTGCATAACATTGATAAAAGTACTTTTCACTTTTGCATATACAATATGTCTATTCATAAAGCTTTGTATTAGTTTGGTAAAACTACTTTTCATTCTTGCATATACATTGTTTATATTCTTAAGGTGTTGCATAATTGGATAAGAGTGTTTAGTATCTTTGCATATAGATTGTTCATATTGCTGAAACATGGCATGAAATGGTTACATGTTTTTTTCATTCTTATTCAAACAATCTTAGTACCTTACATATGTAGACATGTTAAGAAGTATTTCCTATCCCCTCCCTATCAGAGTGTTTTAGTGAAAGGGACTACAACTTGGGCTATTCCTAACAATCATACTTGTTCTTCTCATAATATATCTCCTCTTGGTGATGAAGATATTTTGGTAGAAGAATCAATTAATGAGAGTTTTGAGAATCCTAGTTGTTTTTGTCCTTTTACCTCTCTTAGTGGGAAAAGCATTCACAACCAACATAACACAACCTTAGATAATCATGCCAGGGCAATTTCTTTTTCTCCTAGTATCTCTCCTTGTTGTGAAGATGATACTTGGATGTTAGAAAATCTATTTTGTGAAGATCATCAGAATCTTAGTTGTCTCCCTTCACCTCCCAAAATTCTTCTTAAACAAAACAATACAATTATCGTTCATCATGACACTAACATTCATTCTTCTCCTAGTATCTCTCATAGTTGTGAAGAAGATAATTTATTGTTAGAAAACAAAATCAATGATGGTCATGAAGATCTTAATTGTCCCACTTTATCTAGTGAAAGCCTTCTTGAGCAAGAACATTCCACCATTGATCATTCCCATACTTGTGATGAATTCCTTTTAGAAGAACCAACATTTGAATGTCAAGAAAATTTGGTTTGTCATTCTCCTAAAAACTCTCCTCCTAGGGAGAATATCATGGTGCCTAAAAATGAAAACAATAGTAATGTGTCTTCCTTAGATAAAAATGTGACTCTAGATTTCCCTTCATTAGAGATACATCAAACCAAGACTGCTAAGGTTATGAATGCACAAGTGTCCATTTGATCTCCTTCAATCAATGGACGTCATACATACCCCATGGGACATCCTAAGAACCCTCTAATTCTCTATCCACCTTCACACAAACAACACACTCAAGAACAACCTAAATTCATCCTTTACCCACCATCAGATAAACCTCTACCTCCACCTAAACCTGAGTTTACTCTTTACCCACCTAATCATGATGTTGTTGCTCACACACACTACACTAGAAACAATCCATCACCTCAACAACCCACCCCAACACCAATACCTTTGCATAATCCCATCTTTCCTAGTGCTCCTCAATTAAATTCACACAATAGGGAGTATGATCTTGTTGAAGAACTTAAGAATACTCTTGCAAAGATATCCATATGGGATTTACTCCAAAATTCACCTACCTATCACAATATGCTTCAAACAGATTTAGAACAAGTTCCTATCCATTCTAATGCACAACTAAATGACATGTCATCCATAATTCAAGGATTGAATGCTGACATTGTTTTCCACTAGAGTGAACTCCCCCTTTCAATGAGCAAAAACAAAATGAAGCTTTCATGATCATTGCTCAATACATTACGATAGGGATAAATCAGACCCTTATTGACAATGGCTCAACCCTTAATGTGTGTAGCACAAACCTCTTGAATAGGCTTTGCGTGAATAAATAAAAAATTCAACCTGATTCTTTATCTACTAAGGGTTTTGACAATGACGAAAAGAAACCGCTTGGTGTAATCACTTTACCTATTATAGTTGGAGAAGTCACATTGACTACACCAATCCAGGTTATGCCTCATGCTCTTTCATATAACCTTCTTCTAGGAAGGTCATGAATTCATGAAATGAATGGTGTGCCTTCCACTCTCCATCAAAAAATGAAGTACATCTACAACAACAAAGTGTGCACAATTGATTCTCATCATGAGCCTTATAGTATCTTGCAACTTGAGAAAAATAAAGATAACCTCTTGAACACCTTAATACCAACCATACAAGTGGAACCTATGTAACAAAAAGATAACCAACAAAAATTAGATGATGATTGGGGTTCCTTAGACTTCACACCATCACTCATGGATGACCCTTCGAAAGCATCTACCTCAACCACCTTAGACCAAAACATAACAAATTACACAAAAAACTTTGATGAACACAACAATGAACAACCACCCAATTCAAAAGTAATGAAAAACCTTTATAGAAAAGGTTATGAACTTATGCAGCAACTTGGATATAGTGGAAAAGGATGTGGTGCTCATGAACAAGGTATCCACAACCTTATAGATCCTATCACACAACAATCAAATCATGGTCTTGGTTATTATCCTTTGATAGAAATCACAAAGCCTTCATTCAACATCCACACTATTACAAAAAATCCTCCTGTGATGATAAACACTAATGGTCTTGATTGTTCTCCTTGCCAAAACATGAAAAAAAAAACACTCTTTGCTTAATGTCAATGTCATCACACAAAACACTAATGAATTGAATTCGTTATATTTTACACCCTCCTCTAAAGGAGAGAACAAAATATCACAATTTAAAGATTCTTGCATAGGTATGACAACTAATAATAAGCAAAATGTATCTTTGAAACAAACTATAGGACCACCTTCTCCCATTGATCAAGAGGGTATCTTGTCAAGACTCCTCCAAGATCACTTGATCACCCTCCTTCCCATAACTCATAAGAAATTCTATTACAAGACTTCATTCTACGCCTATCATAGATTTCATGATCATTCTACTAATGAATGGAAGAATTTGAGTCATAAAATCCAACATTTTCAGGAGTTTGGTCTTCTTCCTTCTATGGGGGCAGCTAATTCCTCTAATTGATACCGATTTTCACTCTATGCAGGCATTTCATTAATCATTTCGGCTCATCTTTGTGCTTCACTCAATGGGGGCAAGGGGTTAGGTAGCCTTGTCCTCATATATCACTTATTGTTCCCTCTTTTGACTAGTAGTTAACCTTTCATGAATATATAACAACAAGCTTGGGATGTGGATGACATGCCTTAAGTTGGCTCGCATGTGACATACTTCTTCTTTTCATGACATAGCTTCTCAAAAAAATATGACTTGGCATAGGGCTTTATGAGTAAGCTCCCATGTTCTTCTTCTTCTAATTTAAATCAATTTCTCATAGTATTGGTGTTCGCAACCGCTCTAAAATGGGGGCATACATTGACACTCATATTTCATTGTGTGATTTATTTCTTCTCTCAATGCATCCTTTTCTTGGTGGATTCATTGGGCTTGATTCTCTCCAAGAGCATGATATTTCTTTGAATTTTCCTCTCTTGTAAATGTTAGGCATGATGTTCCCTAAGAAGAGACCATGCACGAACTAAGAAAAATCCATTTGAGCACACCTTACACTATTTTTTGATTTACAATTATTATATGGCCACCTTGCATAACACATCTTGCATGCTTGTGGTACCATCTTGTTTGTCTATGAGTGTCAAGAATACAAATTTTTGCTTCCCTCATAGAGTTCAAACATCATTTTCCTTTGTGGTGCCTTGTTAAAGTTATCAGGAGGTGTAAATTTGATATGGTTGAGTGATAAGCCCGCTCAACATCACAAATTTCCCCATAGCCACATATGTGTTTGTGAATGCATACCAACTAGTGTATGTTTCTTAGTTTTGGGATTTATCATCCCACAGATAACCATGAGTTTCACCAGCCTAGAGTGAGTATACATTTCTAACTAACAAGCCTAGATCTAATCCATAATGTGTTGGATAGATGTTCGAAGCTTGATATACCCCATTTTCCTTTCCTTCTAGTTATTGCAACTATATGATCATATATATTGTCTTTCTACAAATCATTCACCTTGCATGTGTCTTTTCATGCTTGGGTATGTGCAAGATCATCTTAGAAAAAACAAGCCCTTAAGTGGCAAAAAATTTAGAAAAATCAAAGTTAGGCAACTTGACGTAAAAATTTGAATAAGTTATCTATATTATTTCAAAAATATGTAAGAATATAATCCATAGCAAATTGAATGTAGTTTCTAAACTAATAGGTTTATTTTTTTAAGAAAAAATCTATTTGGTGAAAATTTGAAATTTCAATGCAATAGTACTTAAATTTTAGGGAAAAAATAAGAAGTAGGTGTTTGTCTAACCACCCTGACCACAATAAAATGATAATATTTTTTTATAATATTTTATACATAAGTAAAGGACTCATCTCTAGATGTGATGCATATTTTTTTGTAAATTTTTTCCAAGTAAATAATTAATTATTATTTTTTATTACAACTTTTAAAAAATATAGAAACTCGTATGTCTGACAACCTTAACTTGGTCAAAACTTCATGGAATTCAATTTTTATTTTTCAAATCATATAGTATAGAAAGCATAGAATGTGATGCACGTCTTGGATTCAAAAAATGTGATACTGTTTGAAAGCTATAGATGTTTTTCAATAAGCCTATCAATCAGGAATTTAGTCATAATTCAAATAGAAAATGAATAATAATTATTTATTAAATTGAAAGTAAAGCATAATTTATATTGGCGGAATTTTGAGAATCTTCTTTAAAAACCATTTTCATTTCATCAATTTTGAGAAGAAAAAAAAGTTGTCAGCCACATACCCTACAAATACCCATCATATCGCCACTTTTAGGCCCATAATGATCTTGCACATACCCAATTATGTTGGATTGACTTCAGATCTTGGATCCTTGTGGCTTGTGCAACCTATTTTGATCATTGTTATTCTTTCTCATCCACATTGGTATGATTGGACTCCTCTTGAATGGCTACTTTATCATGAGTTTGAAGCAAGTTCATCCTCTCACTAAAGTGAGGGCTTAATGTGTTGCAAACAAGTGTATACTTTGCTTCATATGGGAATAATTGATGATAAATTAGGCTTAATGAGGCCTTGATTTGAGGTTGTGAGGTGTCTACACATCCACACTAGGTCTTGGGCCCTTGTAAATTGAATAAAATGCATTTATTGATGTCTTGTAAAGGTGTTGCAAGGTGTTGTAACACATCTTCACACTTTTGTAGGACCATAGTGTTATAATTCAACTAAATAACCTTCCCAAGACCTATTTCAAAGTGTTGTAAAATCTTGTAACAAAATTTCACACTTTCCTAGGCTTGTCATGAATATTTACACCTTTATTATGCTTTAAATGGCCCCTTTATGCACTTATAGGCGTTAATTAACTGTCTTGTTGAAGAAGAACCCAATAAACAACATTTAATACATCTTAATCTCTGACATCCACTCAAAATTATCCAGGTGGAATAAGTCACCACCTTGGGAAACTTAGTCCCATTTGGCTCAAAAATCAAAATAAATTTAAATTTCTTTTGGGTTGTTATTCTTTAAGGCATCTTAATGCACTTTATGCATCTTAATGCAGTTTATGCTTTAAATGGCCCCTTTATGCACTTATAGGCCTTAATTAAGTGTCTTTTTGAAGAAGAACCTGATAAACAACATTTAATACATCTTAATCTCTGACATCCACTCAAAATTACCCAAGTGGAATAAGTCACCACCTTGGGAAACTTAGTCCCATTTGGCTCAAAAATAAAAATAAATTTAAATTTCTTTCAGGTTTTTATTCTTTAAGACTTAAGGTCAGCCTATGATGAGGTATTTTTGATAATTTAGGCATATTTGTGTATAAATAAGGGTTTTTCCCCTCACTTTTCAATCTACTAACTCATCTCAATTCATAACTCATCATGTTACCAAGTCAAACAAGCTAGGGTTTCGTCATTGCAAGTCATCAAGATAGCTCCCAAGGACATTCAAGGGAAGATCATTCATGTTTTTCTACATAAAATCAAGATCAATCATCATGAAAAGATATTAACTCCATTGTTTCATGCTTCATTACATTCTTTCTTCATTTTGGTTTAATTACCTAAAAAGGGGTTTGACTATGGAAAACCCCCATGCCCTAACAATCAACATTTTCTCCTCTTCTCTTTGTTTGTTTACATATTTAGGCACTTTGAGGGTCTAAAGATTATTAAATATTTGTTTGAAGACTTGTTGAATACATCTCTTTATTTTGCAAGTTGAAATATCAACTAAAATTCACCTTGAAGTCTGAAAATCAGAGTTTCAGAAGTGGACACTTGTAGGAAACCGAAGTGTAGACCTATGGTATCTGTTTCCACTTCTAAATTTTTAGAGATTCTAAAGTAGACTAAGTCACCACCCTGGGTGACTTGGTTCCATTGGAATTTATTTTTATTTCTATATATTTTGATACCCATTTGGCTAAAACTAGTTTCTAGGCAGTTTCCCTAAACTATGACTAAAACGCCCCACTTGGCGACTTAGTCCCATGAAGATTAAAAATTATAATTTCTAGAGTTTTAGAAGTTTCTGCAATCCTCTGTCAGCTCCTCTTCATCTCCTAGGTGCACACATTCTATTTCACAGTTTTCTTTCATCATTTATTTGCATTTCTAGATTGTATGTTTCATGTTCGCATATCACAATGTGTTTTCCAAAAAGTTGCATTTCTTAGGTTTAACATCAATAAATAATTCATTTTATCAGTTTAGTACATTTTGATATCATATCTTGGCATATTTCATCCCTCATTACATTAATCTGGAGTGTAGACATTAGCATTTTGGCCCATCTCTCCTTTGAGGTGAAAAACCCTAGAAGTGCTAAAGAGCATTTCATTTTCCTAAATCTTTGTTTACACATCTTGATAACTTTAATAAGGTGGCACACAAAAATTGTTTTTTTAAAAAACTTCGTATGCTTGGAGTTCATGAAAAATGTGATGGCACCACAAGCATGCAAGTTGTGTTATGCAAGGTGGCCATATAATAAAAAATGCAAAATACAAAATGCAAATAATGTTTAGAGGAGTCTTGCTTAGTTCATGTGAGGTATTTAATTTAGGGAAAATTATTCATAATGCCTCCAAGAGAGGATTAATCAAATGATAAAAAAATCACAACTTACGGGATGCAGTGCATCACATCAAGCCACTAAGAGGAATGTAATATGCTAAGATAGATCTCGCTCATGAAGGACATCACACCCAATGTCATCCACAAAGCGATGAACGCATCGTATGAAGTAAGAAGGCTACACTAAGAACCATGAAAAAAAGAGAAGAAAATGCAAAATGATAATGCTAATGTATGCCCCCACTTCAAAGGAATTTCTTAACACCATATTGTGAGAAATTAATTTAAAGTAGCCAATGAAAAATGCCAACAAGAAAGAAGACATGAGATCCAACTTGGAAAACCCTATTCCAAGTCATATGTTTCTAAGTAAAGCTACATAATGTGACAGAAAAGAAGAAAAGGGAGGGGTTTCCCCCAAAATGAAAACACAAAGCACATAAGGGATCTATGGATTTGGGATCAGTATGTTCTTTGCTTCAATGGTTTTTTAGAGAGCTTGGAACTGTCATCATCCCCCAAATACACATAGAACTAGAAGAATGACATAAAGAGAGAGAAAACAAAGAAAAACCTTTCAACATGGAAGAGACATAGGGTTCCTCAATGCCTTGTGTCATCTCCAAAAGAAAAACAAAAGAGAAATGAAAAATAAAAGGCAAAAGAAAAAGGAAAAGCTTTTGGGTTAACATGAAGAAGAAATGAATGTTTCAATGCCTTGCGCCATCCCTAAAAGGAAAACACAAGAAAAAGAAAAAGTTGAAATGAAAAGGAAAAGAAAAAGAAAGCCTTTTGAGTCAACATGAAGGAGACATGAATGTCTCGATTCCTTGCATCATCCCCAAAAGGAAAACACAAGAAAAAGATAAAGATGAAAAAGCGAAAGTGATGCATGACATAGAGAAGAATGAAGGTAAAAAATAGAGGAATGTCACAAAGAGAGAGAAAACTAAAAAAAAATCATGGGGGATCACATTACACACATACAATCACACAAAAGAAAATGAAAAAAGGAAAATAAATGCAAAAGACTAGTAAGGAAAATGTGAATCAACCTATGAGCAAGTAATCAGCCTCCCAATTATGTTCATTGTATACCGAAGGTGAACAGCTAGCCAAAGGGACAAGAGCAAGTGCCAAACTAGGAGAAGTACCAGGTTCAACACTTTGTATAGGATATTTTTCATTTGAGCTCATGGAAGAGGAAAATAATGCATCTTAAATTCATTATGCACCTCTTCATCAATTTTTGCAGTCTCATCGTTGTCGTCCAAGTTAATTAGAATAGGAGGATGAATGATAATGGTCGTTGAAGAGTTAAAATATTGTTGTGGTTTTTGTATTGGGTCATTTTTTTTTGGTTGGGGAGGAGGGTCATCATGCATTTCTTCGATCAAGTTTCAATTTTGATTTTCTTTGTTTAACTCTTCATATAACTGGCGAGCAAGGGCACATCATCTACACCTATGCTCTCTAGCACCTATGTTTCTTTTATATTTTTTTTCAAGTTGTGTTTGTGTAGGAGTGGTTTGATCAACCAAGGGTTTCTTTTCTTCCCTAAGGGGATGAACGGAAGGAACCATAGGAGGTTGTTTAGCCACTTTCTCATTTTCTTTGTAAACTTGTTTTATTCTAGGAGGTGTGACAGGGTTATTTTCATTGTTTCCTGGTCATTTGTAGGACATAGTCGAGGTTTTTACTTTGTGTTGGTCTTAGTTGTTTACATCTTGTGTAGGTTCAGGCATGGTTTCTTCAAGGATTTGAGGTGTGGAAGTAGAGGGAGACATATTTCAGAGGGATAGTTCGGCTATTTTCTTTGCTTTGAATTTTTGGTAATATACAAAAAAGAAGTCTTCTCATTACTTGATAGGTTCCTTGGGTTGGTCCAAAAAGATTCTAAGGAAAAGTTTCCTTTGGAAGACAATGGGTTAAAGCCGCTATGGTGAATAGTAAATATTTCATTGTCAAAGGGAAACTTTAAGCATTTGTGCACAATCGAAGGGACGATTTTCATTAAGCAAAGCCATGGATGGCCTAGCCTCAAACAAAATTGGTCTGACTATGGGATGATGGAGAATCTGACATATATTAATGTTTTTGGTCCTATTTCTAATGGGAAGGTGATTGATCCTATCATAAGGAAAGAAAAACCATTGTGTGTTTTGATCCATGCTTTCAATCTAACATATTCATCTTGTTAGAGTTCATGCAAAAGTAGGAATTCATCAGTGATCACATTCTCTCCATATGCGGGATCTATTAGTATCCCATTAGTGGGCTTGTCATAGATATGGCCACCTATGTAGAGAGTACCATCGAGAAAATTATTAAGTATATCCTTAGAGGAGAAAGAAATGTCAAGAGGACTCTTGGTTCGGCCCTTATGAGGGATGAGGTCTATCATCCCGACCATCTCATCCATAGGATTAACATTGATAATATTTAGGATAGGATCATTGTTTTCATCTTTTGTATCAACATCCATCACATAATTCTTTGTAGTTCCACGAGCTTTAACAAATTAAATATCATGTTTCAACATTGGATTGGTAAAACTTTGCAAGTTTTCATTCAGAGGGGCAACAAATTTATTTCCTTGATTGCTAACACCTCCAATGGAGAGATGGAAAAAATCAATGAGGTCTTGGACAAGATGTTTAAGATGCTTACAATGTTTCGTGTCATGTCCATTTTAATGATGATAGTGGAAATAAGCATTGGATTTAAAGCTTGGGGGTAAAGGATTATTAGAGTCAGGTGTTTTCATGGAAGGTAAGGTAATCATTTGTTGTTGTAAGAGTTGGGACATTGTGTTCTGAAGGGTGTTGGGAAAGGGAGTGAATTGTCCTTTCCGATCTCCATAACTAAAGAGCACCATGGCTTTGATAGCTACTACTTGGTTGTCAATTCTTTGATTTGGTTGATGAGGAGGGTTAAATTGAAGGAACCCTTTGGGAATGTTTTCTAAAAGATTAGGCATTATTTTGGTTTACAAGTTGGGATTTCTTGATTCATCTAGAAGCAGACCTTGTATCTCAACTACTAAACAAATTTTGATAATCATGGAGGGAAATGCATTGGTGCGTGAAGGATGGGAATTTCATCATGGTCAACTTGTCTTGAATTTTTCTTTGTAAGATTTTTATAAAAATATTTTGAAGGTGTGGGTCAGGAACCTGGACATCAATTTGGGAATAAAGCAATTGATAGTGTGAGATAAAGTTAGTGACTTTTTCACCCTCATTTTTCTTGCATCTCATCAAATCAGCCAAGGTCATCTTGGGAGTCATATGCACTTGGAAATGGTTTACAAATGCATCAAAAAGTTAATTGAAAGTACAAATTGAATTATCTGGTAAAGAAGAAAACCATTCCAAGGAAGCATCTTTTAAGGACCTAGGAAAAAGTTTTGCCACCAATTATCATCAAGGACAAAGTCACTACATAAGTTAGTGTAGGAATTAACATGGTTAGGAGGATCTCCCTTGCCTCCATATTTCTCAAATATAGGCACCTCTACACCTTGTGGCATCGATGTTTGCAATATCTCCAAAGACAATGGACTACTTTTGACATAGTATGTGGGAGGGCCTTTTTGATTTTGGTTTATAGTGGAAATTTGTTTTTGCATGGATGAAGTAGTTTGGAAAAGTTATGCTATGAGTGGATCATTATGTGTGGTATGATATGGAATTGAATTTGGTGATGGTGTGTATGTATTGGTATGAAAATTGAATGGAATGCTTATAGGTGGTAATGTGGTAGAAGATAGAACGTGCGATGCCACATAGAAACTAGGGATGCTAGTAGGAATACCTAGGGAAGGAATCACATTACTAACTTGTTACATTGTTGTTGTGACTTGGGGAGTAGTATAGGAAAGTATTGAGGCTATGGTCATGGGAGAAGGAATTTGAGTTCCCCCTTGGCTTGTGATATTGTTTGTTGGTGTAGGAACATTAGGGGTTGAAGGGAGATGTTTTACAAAGATCTAAACTTTGTTTTTCACAAGTTCAAGGCCATATTCTATTTCAAGCATGTGGTGAATGTTTTCTATGGTAGGAATTATAGTAGTTGAAATGTTTTCAAGGCTTATTTAATGTTGTAGGTTTACTAATTCCTCATGAATTTGAATTATTTTCTCTTGCGGAAAATCATCATTCCTTGGTTCAACTTGTATACTACTTGGAGGGAAAGAGTTGCTAAAGGGGTTATCCATGCCTAGTGTACTAGTGTCAATACTAGGAGTGGAAGCTCTACATAACCAAGATTCACAATGATTGTGCTATCATGGGATGCCATGAGTCTCAAACTTCTTCTCACTAAGGTATTAGCAATAGGACACCAAACACTCATGCAAGGGCCACTAAATGGAAGGTGAGCACAAATGCAATGTAAACTAAGAAAAATGAAATGCTTATAACTGAAATTTTGGATAATAAAACATAGATGTAAAAACAACAAATAAAAACTGAAAAAATGAAGATTAAATGCCAAAAAATGCAATGAAAAATATGCAATGGGATTGATTCGCCCTAAGTAGCGAATGAGTCCAGATACTAGTTTTTTTTTAGAATTTTCATAATCTTTAAATTGGATTGTATGTTTTTTATGTTTTTTGATGTAGGCACGCAATGCAAATGCATAATTTTAGAAATTTTCAATGGAATTAAGTGCAATAATGCAAGCTAAATTAACTATTCACTAATGTAAATTTTGAAACCCTAGTAGAATGCAAATTAACAAATGTAAAATGCAATGTAATGTTAATGCAAGCTAACTGTGGCATAGAAAAATGCACGTTTCTTGCTTGACATGGGAATAATTCATGATAAATTGTACTTAATAGGCCTTGATTTGGTGTTGTGAGGTGTTTTTTGCATCCACTCTAGGTCTTGGACCCTTCCAAATTGAATAACATGTATTTATCAATGTCTTGAAAAGGTGTTATAAAGTGTTGTAAGAGACTTTCACACTTTTCTAGACTTAATGAACCCATTGTCCATTAATTCAACATTATAAAATGTATTTAAATGCATCTTCACATCAATCTAGTGTGGTAATGTGTCCCACACATTCACATTGGATGTTGTGTCTTCTTAGGCTAAATGGACCTCATTTTAGTGTTGTAAAGTGTATTTAATCACACTTTCACATTGAATTTTGTTTCCCAAGCCCTAATTTACCTTCACATCATCATTAATAGGCCCTTATTACCCCATATATGCATCCTAAGGAAATATTTGATGAAATACCTAATACAGTCGCCATATAAACCTTATTTCTTAACTTCCTAACATCTTAGCTATAAAATGGGCCCCACTAGGACTAATTCACCACCAACAATGAATGAATCCCTGCCAGGTGGAATTGATTTGCCCAAGGTGGTGAGTAAGTCGCATTTGGGCCAATTTTGACCTTTGAGTGGGAAAAACTAAAATTTAAGTTTAGTATCCATTCACGTTGGCCTTAGGGATCCAATTAATGAGTGAATAAGGTGAATTTCCTATCAAAAAAATGTCTCTAAACCCTAATTTACATTTCCTAACTCATTCACACATCTCTTATCATTCATTCATCATTTATCTTCTCTATCAAGTTGGAAGCAAGTTAGGGTTTCATCATTGCAAGTCATTAAGATAGCTTCCAATGACATTCAAGGGTTTAATCTTCATGTTTTGTTGCAAAAATTCAAGGTCAAACATCATGGAAAGGAATTTAATCCATTATTGCATGCTTCATTGCATTCTCTCTCTATTTTTGTTTAATTACCTAAAAGGGGTTTGACCAAGGCAAAGCCCTTGCCTTAACATATAACATTTCTCTTGCTCTTCTTGTGTGTTTGTAGATTTAGACATATTGGAGACTTGGGAATCATTGAAGATCAAGTTGTAAAGTTTTTGAAGATACATTTTTATTGAAAAAGATAAAATATCAACAAAAAGTCACTTTCAAGTTCAAAAATTAGATGTTCAGAGGTGGAAACCTATTAGGAGCCAAAGAGCAGATTAGGGACTTCAGTTTCCACCTTTGAATATTCAAAAATTAAAAAGTGGACTAATTCACCATGGGTATTGAATTAGTCCCACTTCTAGGCTTTATTTTATTTTTTTGCATTTTTTGATACCCATTTGTTTGAAACAAGTTCCGAGACAGTTTTACAGATTTGGGACTAATTCGCCCAGAATGGAAAATGAGTCCCACCAGGCCTAAAACTCGGGATCAACAACATTTTAGAAGTAATTTGTAGTCTACATCCATATCTCAAGTGCACACTTTTAGTTTCATCCTTTTCTGTTCAGTTTTGTTCACATTTCTAGATTGTTTCTACATAACACAATGTGTTTTCAAACAAGTTGCATTCTTTACTTTCCATTCAATAATCAATATATTTTACTCATTTACTATATATAGATCATTACATTAAGTCATAATTACATCATACATATCTTAGATTGGGTGAACCACTTAGATTTTGTGTGTGGGATCTATCTCTTTTCATTAGGTGAAACACCCCAATTGAGGAAAATAGACAACATTCCTAAACCTCAAAAATCTATGGTCTTCTAATTCAACCTTAATTGTAAAAAATCTTGAACTAATAGACACTATTGGTCTTGAATATTCTCCTTTACAAGCCATCCAACCAACAAATACACCTTCGCTTAATCTCAATGTCATCTCGCAAGACACTAATGATTTGCATCTAATAGATTTTCTCTCCTCCTATAAGAGTGAGAACAAAATCTTGAAATCTAGAGAAACTTGTGTAAGCATGACATCTAATACTAAGAAAAATGTATCTTAGATGCAATCCACAAGACCAATTTCTACCATTGATCAAGTGGGTATCTTGTTGAGACTTCTCCAAGATCACATGATCACCCTTCCCACTAGAACTCAAAGGAAATGCTCTTACAAAACTTCATTTTTTTCCTATCATAGATTTCATGGTCACTTCACTAATAAATTTCATTCTTTGAGTCATATAATCCAACATCTTAAGGATTTTTGCATGCTTCCCTATGTGGGGTTACCAAATTCCTCTAAGTGATATTGATTTTCACTCTGGCATGCATTTCATCAATCGTTTTGGCTCAGCTTTGTCCTGCACTCAGTGGGGGGAAAGGGGTTTTAGTAGCCTTATCCTCATATGTCACTTGGCATTGCCTCATTTGGCTAGTTGTTAAATTTTCATGAACATATAAAAGCAAGCTTGGGATGTGGACAACATTCCTTACGTTGGCTTGCATGTGACATACTTCCCTTTTCATGACATAGCTTATTGGAAACATATGACTTTCCATAGGGCTTTCTGAGTAAGCTCTCATGTTCTCCTTCTTCTACTTTAAATCAATTGCTCAAAGTATTGGTGTTTTCAACCACTTTAAAGTTGGGGGCATACATCACTTACATTTCATTTTGTGATTTTATTTTTCTTGCAATTCCCTCTCTTTGAAGCATTAGGCACAATGTTGTCAAGGATGAGACCTTACACTTTTCCTCTCTTGGAAACAAGATGAGATCATTTGCATTTATCCTCTCTTGGAGACATTAAGCATGATGTTCTTGAAGATAAGACCTTGCATGAGCTAGAAAAAATCCCTTTGAACATTCCTTACACTATTTTTCATTAACAATCTCTATGAGTGTCAAGCATACAAAATTTTTCTTACGTCATAGAGCTCAAAAATCATTTTCCTTTTTGGTGCCTTATTAAAGTTATCAGGAGGTATAACTATGGTATGGTTGACCGGGAATCCCATTTTGAGGCACGACTTTCCCCATAGCCACCTATGTGCATACCAACTAGTGTATATTTTATCTTTTGGGCTTTCTCACTAGGTGGATAGCCAAGAGTTCCATCACCCAAGAGTGAGTATGCATTCTCTTTTTCTCACAAACAACCTAGATCTGATCCACAACTAGTTGGACAAATAGTTGAAGCTTGATCCTCCTTTCTATTTTTGCTCTTCTAGTTCTTGCCATTGTATGATTGTGTATCTTGTTTCACTGCATGTCTTTCACCTTGTATATGTCCTTTTGCACTTATGTTTACTTGACTTAGGATCTTGGTTCTTAGGGGATTTCACAACCTCCTTTGATCTTTGTTATCCTTTTTCATCCACATTTCTATGATTGGACCTCTCTTGAATGTCTACTTTAGTGTGAGTTTGAAGCAAGTTCACCCTCTCACTAAAGTGGGGGCTAAATGTGGCATAGAAAAATAGACATTTCTTGCTTGGAATGGGAATAATTCATGATAAATTGGACTTACTAAGGCCTTTATTTGGTGTTGTGAGATTTTTTTTCATCCACGCTAGGTCTTGGACCCTTGCAAATTGAATAGCATGTATTTATTAATGTCTTGCAAAGGTGTTGTAAAGTTTTGTAAGAGAATTTCACACTGTTCTAGACTTAATGAACCCAATTACCCTTAATTCAACATTATAAAATGTATTTAAATGCATCTTCACATCAATCTAGAAGACTTGTAAAATAAACTTAATGTTAAGCTAGTGTTGTAATGTGTCCCACACATTCACATGGGATGTTGTGTCTTCCTAGGCTAAGTGGATGTCATTTTAGTGTTGTAAAGTGTATTTAATCACACTTTCATGTTGAAATTTGTGTCCCAATCCCTAATTGACCTTCACATCATCATTAATAGGCCCCTATTGCCCCATATTGTGCATCCTGGAGCAATATTTGATGAAATACCTAACAAAGTCACCATATAAACCTTATTTCTTAACTTCCTAGCATCTTAGCTGTCAAATGGGCCGCACTGGGACTAATTCACCACATGTGGTGAATGGTTCCCTACCCAGTGGGACTGATACACCCAAGGTGGTGAATGAGTCCCATTTGGGCCAATTTTGACCTTTGAGCAGGAAAAACTAAAATTTAAGTTTAATATTCTTTCATGTTAGCCTTAGCGATCCAACTAACAGGGGAATAAGGTGAATTTCCTATAAAACCAAGTCTCTAAACCCTAATTTACATCTCCTAACTCACACATTTCTTATCAAGCCAAGCAAGTTAGGGTTTCATCATTACAAGTCATTAAAAAAGCTTCCAAAGACATTCAAGGGTTGAGTCTTCATGTTTTGCTACAAAAATTCATGTTAAAACATCATGGAAATGTATTAAATCCATTATTGCATGCTTCATTACATTCTTTATTTTGGTTTAATTACCTAAAAGGGTTTGACCAAGGCAAACCCCCATGCCTTAACATCCAATATTTCTCTTTCTCTTCTTGTGTGTTTGCAGATTTAGACATCTTGGAGACTTGGGAATCATTGAAGTTCAATTTGAAAAGTTTTTCAAGAAATCTTTCTATTGACCAAGACAAAATATCAACAAAAAGTCACTTTTAGGTTGAAAAATTAGACTTTCAAAGGTGGACACCTATCAAGAGTTGAAAAGAAGATCAGGGACTTCAGTTTCCACCTTTGAATTTTTATAAATTCAAAAGTAGAATCATTCACCTTGGGTGGAGAATGAGTCCCACTTCTAGGCTTGATTTTTATTTTCTACATTTTTGGATACCCATTTGTCTGAAATGGGTTCCTAAACAATTTTACAAAACTAGGACTGATATGCCCAGAATGGCGAATGAGTCCCACCAAGCCTAAAAATTAGGATCAATAGCATTTCAAAATTAATTTCCAATCTCCATCCATATCTTAGGTGAACACTTTTAGTTTCATCCTTTTCTATTCAGTTTTGTTCACATTTCTAGTCCATTTCTGCATAGCACAATGTGTTTTCAAACAAGTTGCATTCTTTAGTTTCCATTTAGTAATCAATAGATTTTAATAGTTTATTGCACCTAGATCATTACATTCAATCATAATTACATCATACATATCCTAGATTGAGTGAACCACTTAGATTTTGGGTGTGGGATCTATCTCTTTTCATTAGGTGAAAGACCCGAATTGAGCAAAATAGACATAGCATTCGTAAATCAAAAAAATCAATGGTTCACTAACTCTAGGATGTAAATGCACTCCAAATCAGAATTATGATGTCCTAAATGCAAGTTCACCAAGATGGAACCTCTAAAAATGGGGTCTTACAAGAAATGTGGTTTATGTGGGGAAGGTTCCACCCAAGGATAACCCTCGAGATTTCAATGAAAAGGATATTGAAATCTAACAATAGGGTTGAACTAGGGACTTAATATAGAAAAAAGGGGTTCACCACCAAGTGTATACTTGAAAAACTAAAAATGTTGGAAAACATAGTGTGATATGCAAAATGACAAAGAAATGCAAGTAAAATGTAACATAAAATTGTACAACTAGAAATGTGCACCAGGGAAAATAAAGAGGGTAGATTGGAGGTCTGGAATCTTGAAAAATCCACCGTTGAAGCTAACTAGGACTCATATGCCAAGCTGAGCGAATCAATCTAGTTTCGGGTAAACTATGTCGGAACAGGTTTCAAACAAATGGGTACTTAAATTTGCAAAAATCCTTAATAGACAGGTACTGTGGGACACATTTGCCAATAGTGGTATATTATTCCACTTCTAGATTTCTAGAAATTCAAAATTGGATCTTCTAGCTCTATCTGCTTTTCTATTCCTGATTCATATCCAGGTTGGAAACTGCAAAATTCGGCCTATAAACCTTCTCTAAGCTTCTCCAAGGCTTGTTCACATCTTTGACAACTTTGAATTTCTTTGAAAAATTGATGACAACTTTTCCAATCTTGCTCCTTGATAAATCTACACCCTAAACCTGAAAATCATGTGCAAACATAGGGAAAAGTGTTGTGAGGTTAGTGAATTTGGTTTTTCCTTGGTCAAACCACTTGTTGGTAATTAAACCATTGAAATAAAATGGAGAATGATGAATGAACAAATAATGATTCTGAAACTCACCAAACCCTTGTAATAAAGTGTTGCAAACATGTAAGTAAGGGTGTATGTGCAAGATCATGATGGGCCAAAAAGTGGAAATACGATGGGTATGTGGCTAGTGACTTTTTTTTACCCAAAATTAATGAAACGAAAAGGTTTTTTAAAGGAAATTATCATCCTTCCAACAATATAAATTATTCTTTACTTTGAATTGAATAAATAATTATTATTCATTTTCTATTTGAATTATGACTAAAAGTCCTAATTGATAGGCTGATTGAAAAACATCTATAACTTTCAAATAGTATCCCATTTTTTGAATCTGAAACATGCATCACATTTTATTTTTCGCATACTATAGGATTAAAAAAAAATGAATTTCATGAAGTTTTGACCAAGTTAAGGTGCTCAAACATACAAGTTTTTATATTTTTTAAAAGTTGTAATAAAAAATTCAAAAATAATTATTTACTGAAAACAAATTACAAAAAAATATGCATCACATTGGGACATGAGTCCTCTACTTATATCTAAAATATTATAAGAAAATATTTTCATTTTATTGTAGTTTTGGTCATATATAGACACCTACTTATTTTTTCCCTGAAATTTAAGTACTACTACATTGAAATTTCAAAATTTCACCAAATAGATTTAAAAAAAAAATTAAAACCTAGTGGATTATAAAATACATTCAATTTTCTAAAGATTCTATTCTTAAATATGTTTTAAATAATATAGATAACTTATTCAATTTTTTTATGTTAAGTTGCCTAACTCTGATTTTTCTAATTTTTTTACAACTTAAGGGCCTATTTTTTCCATGATAATCCTACACATACCCAATGGCTCTAATAGATGAGGACTTGGAATCTAGCTTGATGTCAATGCAATGCTTTCTTGAATCATGCAATCCTACACCACAATTGTTAGCTCAAAAATAATATGATGCAAACAATCTTTGACATGATGATTGACACTTGAAGAATTCTCTTAAATGCTTGATAATCTACCCTTAAAATTCCTTGAATGCTCTTGTGAATGCTCAAATGCTCTTGTGAACTATACACATGAATACTTGAGTGCTTGGGGATCACTTGACAGGTTGACCTTAGATCTTGGAGAATAAAAACTTGCCAAAAATATAAATAAAATTTGGGGTATGTGCAGGATCATGATGGGCCAAAAAGTGGCAATATGATGGGTATGTGGCTGTCGACTTTTTTTTACCAAGAATTGATGAAACGAAAAGGGGTTTTAAAAGAGATTCTCATATTTCCACCAATATAAATTATGTTTTATTTTGAATTTAATAAGTAATTATTATTCATTTTCTATTCGAATTATGACTAAAGTCCAGATTGATAGGTTGATTGAAAAACATCTATACCTTTCAAACACTATCACATTTTTTGAATCCAAAACATGTGTCAAATTCTATGCTTTGCATACTATAGGATTAAAAAAAGAAAAAAAAAATCATGAAATTTTAACCAAGTTAAGGTGGTCAGACATATGATTTTTTATATGTTTTAAAATTTGTAATAAAAAATTCATAATTATCATTTACTTAGAAAAAATTATAAAGAATATGCATCACATTAGGACATGAGTCCTCTACTTATATCTAAAATCTTATAAAAATTTATCATCATTTTACTGTGGTTAGGGTGGTCAGACACACACCTACTTCTTATTTTTTCCCTAAAATTTAAGTACAACTGCATTGAAATTTCAAATTTTCACCATATATATATATAAACAAACCTAGTAGTTTAGAAACTACATTCAATTTGCTACAAATTCTATTCTTACATATTTTTGAAATAATATAGATAACTTATTCAAATTTTTATGTCAAGTTCCCTAACTCTAATTTTTCTGAATTTTTTACCACTTAAGGGCCTATTTTTTCCTTGATGATCCTGCACATACCCTTTGAATTTTGAGTTAAAGGGGACTCATTCACCACCTTAGGCAAATGTGTCCCACCTAAAGGGACTCATTCACCCATAATGGCGAATGAGTCCCACCTTAGGAATTTGAGGTGGGTTTCATGATTTTGATGTTTTAAATGATATTTGTCAAGATTATTCTCAAAAATACACATAAATAAAGCTTGTTGATGCAAAATGGGGCCAAATAAAGCATAAGAAAGTCCAATTATTAATGAAAAACCTAGGAAAGTGTGAAAGTGTGTTACAACACTTTACAACACTTTGAAATAAGGCTTGTTAAATGGTGAAAAGAGGTTATTTTATTAACAAGATCTTAGAAAAGTGTGAAAGTATGTTACAACTCTTTACAACACTTAAGTAAGGTACCATTTGAATCCTTTTAGTTCACAAGGTTCCAAGACATAATGTGAATGTGTTATTCACATTGCAACATTAAATCAAGGCCACATTAAGCCAAAATCACAAGGAGGGCCTGAACAAGTCAAAAAAATAGAAGGGTTATTTTTTCAGTGACTCCAAAACTATCAAATTTCAAATACCATTGACAAGGTGCTTTCTTCAGGCCATACAAACTCTTCTTTAACTTGCACACAAATTCCTCCTTACCCTTGACCTCGTATCATTGTGGTTGATGCATGCATATTTCCTTTTCCAAATCCCCATGGACAAATGTTGTTTTCACATCTAGCTATTCTAGATGCAAGTCTTTCACAACCACAAGACTTAGAATAGTTCTAATAGAAGCTATCAAGTTATGACTGGAGAAAATATTTCATCAAAATCTATACTTTTTTTGTGCAAAACCTTTTACCATGATTCTAGTCTTATATCTTTTCTTTCCTCCATCTTCTTCCTTCAAGCTATAAACCCATTTATTTGGCAATGCTCTTTTACCTGCAGGCAACTGGACTAAGTCTCGAGTCTGATGCTATAGTAAGGAGTTAATTTCCTTTTTCATTCCTAGCTCCCACTACTTTTTGGTATCTACTTGCATTGCTTCTTCATATCCTTCAGGTTCACCAGAATCAGTTAATATTGCGAACCAAGATCCTAGTACCTGTAAAACACAACAAACACACATTAGAGGATTGAAATGCAAGTTAGAATCTAAGTTCCCCATAAAATCCATTTAACAATGCTCAAAATAGGAATAAAACAAGAACACAATGAAAGAAGATAAAAATAAACTAAATCCTATTAAGAACATGCAAACTCTTGATCTTATGGGGGAATTGGTGCCAATTTGATGTGAAAATTGGCCCTTTCCCAACTCCAATGATGCAATGTTGATGATTTGATGAAGAGTGATCCACTTTGTGAAGATTCAATGAAGCTCCATGATGAAAAACCTACATAACCTAGCTAAGAATTGATGAAGATTGATGAAAATTGCTATGCTTGAGAATGGATTTGAGTATAATAACTTTTCTCAAATTGTGGATGATAAAATGAGGAATGATGCCTCTTATTTATAGAATGACGAGTTGGAGAAATGCCCAAAATGGAGCAATGTGGGACTAACTTTCAACCAATGGGAAGGTACCACCTGTCAACAGATGAATGGATGAAGGATGTGTACATTTTGATGAATGTGCCCATAAATGCAATATTTGAAATTTGAAAATGTTGAAATGACAAGGTAGAGGGAAATTCAAATGGAGTAATGGCCACTTGGCTCAATGCAAAAGGACATGTAAGATCTAATAAATGCTTTGTTGGTAGGACAAAGTCCACTTGGATTTGAATTCAAATTTGAAGGAATATTCTCTATTATGCGATGTTGAGAGAAAATAGAGATTTAATAAATGAATTAAATCTATTTTCATGTGCACGTGGAAAAAGCTAGAGGATGGGGCATGAATGATGATTAAATTAATCAAGGGTTAATTAATTTAATGAGGGATTAGATGATGTGACAAATTTGACTTAGGTTTGTGGGTTTATTTAAATCAAATATGAGAAGAATATGATAAAAGGATTAATTAAAGGAGCTAAAGTTAGATTAAATAAAATAAGTTATTTAATTTAATGAGATAGACTTTAGGGATTTAATCAAATAAAATTGATTATTTAATTAAGTAGGGATAATTAGATCAGACTGATTGATTTAATTAATTAAGAGAGAATGACTTAATCAAATAAATGATTTAATTAATTAAGGGAGGAAAGTTGATGAATTTAATCAAATAAGGGTATTCGATTAAATGGTTAGGCCAAGGGATGATTTAGGATGAAATGGTGTTAGTAGTCAGGATCAGATGTGCAATGTCAATCGGTATATTTTTTGTGTCTACAATAATATAGAATATAATGATGGAGAAAATCTTTTTGTAGCTCTAGTTATCCTTGTAGACTATTTAACACTTGTAGGAGTCTATGGGATAACTTGTTGTTGTTGAGCATTAGGTACCACTGGAAATTTATTTTTTTGAATGTCATCCAACACCACATATTCCTTTTTGGCCTATTCATGCATCTTTTACTGCAATCGATCCTTATACATGACCTTCTAATTGAATAAAACATCTCTACTCCTAATGATTTTATGGTTTTCATAATCCCATAACCAATAACCAAATTCATCTACTCCATATCCATTGAAGGTATATTTTTTAGACTTAGCCTCAAGCCTAGTTCTACTTTCAATATCAACATGGAAAAAAGCTTCACAACCAAAGGTTTTCTAAAATGAATAGTTTATGTTTTTACTTTTCCATGCCTCCTCTCGAATGCCACCATCCAAAGGATTTGAAGGTCCTTTATTTATTAAATAAGTAACACTATGTACAACATCTGCCTAAAACTGTAAGGGTAGTCTAGCATGCAATCTCATGCTCCTTGCATGCTCCATAATGGTCTTATTCATCCTTTTAGACACACCATTTTCTTGTGGGGTTCCAAGAACCATTTTTTGCCTAAATATTTGATTGTATAAACAATAATTTTCAAATTCTTTGCTGCGATACTCACCTCCATTATCAAATTTGAGACATTTCAACCTTTTTCTTGTCTCATTCTCTACCAAAGCTTTCCACTTTTTTAAAATTTCAAATACTTCTATTTTTTGTTTGAGGAAATACACCCATATTTTCCTAGTTGCATCATCAATAAAATTAACATAATAACAAGAGCCACCAAGAAAATGTACCTGAGCTATTCCCCATACATCTGAATGTACAAGCTCTAATTTCTCACTCTTCTTCTCTTTCCCAAATTTGAGAAATCAGACTATTTTTTGTTTCCCATAAACACAATTTTCATAGAACTCCAAGTCAATCTACTTTAGACCTGGTAGCAACTTTCTAGAGTGAAGGATCTTCATCCCTTTCTCACTCATGTGCCCAAATCTATGGTGCCATAATTCTCTTTTTGGCTCTATAGCAGGCACTCTAATTGTCTCAGTAGCAACTATTTCTATAGCAGCTAAGGTAGAATAATTATTACTAGTACAAAAATACAATGTTCCTACCTTTTCACCTTTAGCTACTGCTAATGCACCCTTAGTGACCTTCTAGACTTTGTCTGTAAAGGTAACTATGCATCCTTCACTACCTAGCTATCCTACTGAGATTAAATTTCTCCTCAAATTTGGAAGATGCCTTACCTACCATAGCAATCATTCATTTCCATTTTGCAACTTGATTTTTTATTTTTCCTTTTCCAACAATCTAGCAGGGTTAATCATCACCCCCAAGTACACCTGTCCAAGACTACCTTGAACATAATCTACAAAATATTTCCTATGGGGCGAGGCATGAAATGAAGCCCCTGAATCTATTACCTAGGAATCATTGACATTATCTAAACATAGAATTAAAGCATCCTATAATTTATTACTTGAAACATTAGGTTCCTTACTATCATCATCTTGGCTGTCTCCTTGCTTCCCTTTTTGAGACCAACAATCCTTCTTCAAGTTTCCTAGCTTTCCATAGTGCCAACAATCCATTTTTCCTCTGGATTTAGATTTTCCTTTCCTTGACTTTCCTTGTGACTTCCCAATATTTTTTTGGTTTTTTCCTCTCTCCTTTGTTCTTCCCCTATTCTCTACAGTCAAAGCATTACACAATGTTGAAGTCTCACCTATGCTTTTCCATCGTATTTCCTCGCTAAGGATAACACCAACAACATCATCAAATTTCGATGTATTTGAACCAAAGACAAAGCTACTTACAACCATTACCAAACTATTTCAACTTTCTAGCAAAGAGCATAAAGTGTACAACACAAATTACAACACTAGATTAATGCAACATTAGGTCCAAGGGCCCTAAATTTAATGTGAAGGTGTAAATGAATACACTTTACAACATCACATCAAGGAAAAGTTAGGTTTATTTAGCTTAAATAGATCCCAAGACCTAATGTGAATGTGTAAACCACATTGCAACACTGGATCAAGGGGACGCTAGGCTCATTTAACATTAATTATTCCCTAATTAGGTGAGGAATTGTACCATTTCCAAGAGCATACAATTTTTGTCATTACACTAACATTCCTCCACAAAAAAAATCATTTGAAGAAAGAAGGCAATATCAAGCTTATAAATCTAAATAAGTTCTCAAATAATTTTTTGATGAGGGGTGCTACCTAAGCCCTTAGCGTTCCATGAGAGAACTATATTTTTTTGGAAATAGAGATGTGAGAATCTAAAGTGTTAATGAGCTTAAATTCAGCCAATGTTTCTCTAATAATCTTCACTCTCTCTTGATCACTTTTCCTATCCACTTTTAGGAATTTATTTGCACCATTATTTTTAATATTGTTTGTTGGGGATCTCATTGAGCAAGAATTTTATTTTTATAATTATACTTCCTATCACCTATATGAAGAGCATATGACATTACACAATCTATAGAATTTCAAAATCTAACTGTCAAACATAAAATTCCAGTATTTAATAGAACTCAAAGATTCTCCCTTGAATCATCCACATGACATACAAATTGAGAAAGAGAGGTATCTACTCCTGATAATATTTGCACTTTAGAAAAAATTAGATCAACATGTCGAAGAAACATGACAAAATCAAAATAGACTAAATTTTTATTAGCTATAATTTTCTCCATCAAAATTAATTCAATATCCTCAAAGATTATCTAAAATATCAAGTCTATACCCTTTTAAATAGTTTTTTAATCTTTAAAAAAAAAAGAAGTTTACTTTAATTGTTGAATAACATCATTTCTAAAGTAGAAAATGTCAAAACTAAAATACAATCAACAAGAAATTCTAATTTTAATCTTTGGTCCTAAAAATACGTCCCTCTTTGAGGCGCCATTGTTCTACTTTGCTACACTCGTTAAAATAAAAGTATCATTGAAGACCGCAAAAATCCTTTGCTGCCTCTTCAACGCGCCATTGTTTTACTTTGAATATCTCCCTTGTTGAGCGCATTTCAATGTTGACCTATTCATATGCTTGCTCTCCGTTGTCTATCTCTATAAATACGGTTTACTCTCTCTATTTATTCACCATTCTCGATCTTCGCTCAGTATCTCCCAAGACATTCACCCACCTTTTCTTTCTTTATTTGTAAACCGAGCACGTTTCATTACTTCTAATTCATCCTAGCAGTTACTATGACTCGATCAATGCTTCTGAAAATTATGGTAGTGTTGCTTTTGCTCAACGTTATGTTTTCCCTCGCTTTGTCTGCGCGATCAATCCTCAAGGAAAAAGTGAATACGAAGGCAAGCATGAACAACAATAAATCGATTGATGATCTGCTTGAAATTGTAGAGATGTTAGCGTCGTGTCCTAACTGTGCAGGTCACATTCCGGATCCCAGTTGCTGCAATAGATAAAACAAGGTTGAATGGAGTTATTCTGAATTCGACTTCCTAATTAAGATTTTCCGCTATGGAAACTCACGACACTTGTACATTGTTTCGATATTTTGTGATTAGCGGTGACAGAGAAATATAATCAATTCCCTTCCATTAATAACTGAATCATTTCATAAGCTAGAGCGCTTTCATTTATCTGGATTCCGTAATATTTAATGTGTTTTCTCAGCAATCAAGAATATGCATGTTCAGTTTAATCAATTCCTGAGTTTGATTCATAAATGATACGTTAAACGTTTCAACTTATTTTTGCTATGGGTTAGCAAAAGCTACATGTCTAAAAAGTTAACAAAGTTTCGACATATAATACGTGATGGGTTATAAATTAATGAGTTTTTATGCATGGGATCTGATCCAATCATTATAGACTTTATACGTGTTAGAATGCATATTTCTTACATAAATTACTATATTAAGACATAAATTTTATTTTTACATAAAATGTATAATCTTAAATCATAAAGTAAGGAAAAAAGCGAAAAATATGATGGTGAAGCATGACATTTTGAACTTCATCCTTCTCAAAAACCTTGAATAATCTACTTAGTAAAGTTAATTTATTACACTAAATCTTATTAAGATTAAGAATTGACTAAATCACAAGGACAATTTGATAGAAGTCCAAGACAATCATATGAAAACATTTTGGATCATAATAGGCTTGATGTTAAATCATACAATATTTTATTTACTAGACCATTGTTTAGGATCCTGGTTATTAGAATTATTGAGGGTTGAGAATTGGTATTCTCTTATTCACTCAACCATACATCCAGATTGACTTACATGATAAGAGCATTGAGCAAACAACCCTCTACCTACTACAAAACATAAGGAATCACTAAAGGTTAAAGGGTCACTCATTTGAAAAAGATAAATAATTTAGATGACCACAATCTCATATGATAAGAACTTACCTCTTAAAAGTGTGATGACCCTTTAATCATTTAGTAAACCACAAGATCTTATCTAACCTATAAATTTGATTGGAACACCCTTAGATGTATACACTAAGCTCATTTGTTTTCTTATTTAATGATAATAACCAATAAGAACATATCTAACATATAACACATAAAAGTAAATGAATTAGAACCTACCATAATGTTGATAAGACAATAATCAACCAATCATAAAACCCTTAGATTGGCATATTCCATCAGACTGTAGATCACATTCTTCATCCAAAGGCTCATCACACAAATCAAGAAATTTTATGGGCCAAACCATCTTGTTGCTCCACAATAAACCAATTGGATTTTCCATTTATAGGAATGATTGTTGTTCTCTCAAGATCATTATGTCACTATGTACTATGATAACATTCAATGATAATATTAAGAAGGAAAAATTACATAAAGAATAGTAGTCACCAGAATAAAACATCATATTCAAATAAATAGATTTTTTGGGTAGTTGTGGTTTTGATTTTGTATGAAAGAATGTAATTTTCTAAAATTTTAATATAATACTTCTAGTGGACGTTAGTCCTTTATAGGGAGGGATAGTAAAGTATTTATCACTTTTTCTTAAAATTTTTGTAGGGTTAAAACATTCAATTTATCTTCCAATAAAAAATATGTTACCAAAGTTATAAATTATATTAGCTTATCTAATTTGTTTCTTAGTTTTTGTCATAGACAGTTATATGTACTGAATTTTTGCAAATTCAAAGGTTTATGAGTTCTTTCTTAAAAAATATATGTTATTAAAATTATAAATTATATTATTTAGTATCTCATAAATTATATAATTTTATTTTAGCTTTTGTTATATATTGTGATAGTAATAGATTCATCAAATTTGTGTAAATGTAAAAATTAGAAATATTTTATTGCAAACATTGATAAATTTTATGAAATTGATATAAAGTGTCTTTTTTTACAATTTAAAAAATATATATTGTTTGGGGAATGTGGATTGGTTTGTGCTAATTTTCTTGATAGTTATTTTTTTAAAAATGGTAGAAAAAATAAGGGGAAAATACAAAGCCAATCAAATTAAAGTAGTAATTTTTTTGAATATTTATGAGTATACAAACAAGGTGCAACATGGTTGGTGGTGATGTGGTAAAACATTAAATTTCCAAGAAATTTATGTAAAAGAAAATATTAATTAAATTTTACTAAGTTAATAGTAAGTGGTTTTTTAATATTTTTTCTAGAAAATTAGCTGGTTTGTGACATTTTGATTGGTTGGTATTGATTTTGTTATTAATCCCTTAACCCTTTTAAAAAATATAATAGAAAAAAGGTATAACAATCAAATAACATGAAGAAAAAAGTTAATTATTGTCTAATGTTTATGGACCTATGCATAGTGGATGCATTAAAAGTAAATATTCTAACTTTATAAAAATAAAATATGATGTGACAAAAAAATTAAAGTACTTTTAATTTTTATGTACACCAATAATGATAGAAACTTGGCTAAGGGCCAACTCATCCAATCAATGATTTTTTAATCACACCTTCATATCATGTATTATGTACTTCACACTAGCCTAGTAGATATGAATGCAAAATGTGGAGGCATATGAGAGGCTAAAATATAGTAACTAACACCCTAATCACAACTCAATCTTATAATTATAAATTGTTTAGAAATTCATAGCAAACATAAGCTAATTAAATACATAATTGATGGCCTATGTTCTTCCTACACTAGGGTAATCTCTCCATGCTTACTATCTTTAAGAGGGATTTTAGAATATTTTCTTGGTATCAAACTTTGACAATACAACCTCACCATATTTTATCATATTTTTCATAATGTGATACTCAACATTAAAATTATTAGTATGAGCATTGTACATAGAATTTCTATCCAAATAGATAACAATTTAGCCTCTAAAACTAATTCTATAAATCCTCCAATCAAAACTAATGACTTAATAAAGTCCTTAAGAATAATCCCTCCTTGAAAGCATAAGTAGAACCCATTTCATCTACTTTGCTAGTGGGAAAAGTAACTATCAACTACCTCTTACTCATCCAATTCACTACACTAACAAATAGAGAGAGCACATAGTCATTTTTTGACCTTGAGCTTTTCTAATCACTTGCTAAATCTAAATCAACAAATCCCAATATCTTTAATGACTTATCTACATAATCACTACAATGATATTATTAATAGTAAAAAGAGTTCCCTCTAAAATATATAAAAACCCTATTACAATAAGTCCAATTTTCCTTATAAGCTTATACATAAGCCTAATAAAATATTTCATTTCTTGGAGACTATTAGTCCTAGTGAAAATCATTGCATACATTAAGCTACCAATGGAACTACCATGTAAAGAATATTAGAAATATTCTCAAAATGATCATCTAGTTTGGGACACATTTCCAAAGAAGTATTAGTTACAATAGAAAATATAGTACTCAGATGTTTGCAATTATGCATTCTAGACTAGTAAAAAATAATAGAAATATAGTTACTTTGAATTAACTATATTTTTTTCTATACCAAATCATCATTGATCTTCATACCAAGAATGTATATTGTAGCACCTAAATCCTTGATATCAAACGTACTTGAAATTTAAAATTTTAACTCCCTTATCATCACCTTATTGTTGTACCGATTAATAATATTTCATCCACATACAAGATGATGATTATAATATAATTATAAGTAATATTAATATAAACACAATGATCATCTCACTCTTATTAAAATCCAAAATCAATGCAAAGACATGTAAAAATTATCATATGACATTTTTGGTGACTATTTCATACCCTAAAATGATTATTTCAAAATGTAAACTATATCTATTGAGTATATTTGATTATCTCATCCTACTTATCCTCATTTTAACTCTCATCTAAAACTATTTGATTCCTCATGATCCTCTGGTTATCAATCTAATCTTCCATATGTATATATTCCTACAAGTTCTTGAACTTAATCTCAAAATATGTTATTTTATTCCTATACCTTCCTTCTATTATTCAATCCTTCATTTTTTTATAAAATCCTATAAATATATATATCTATAGTATATCAAAATTAGGATTTCAATATTACAAATCTTATAACTAATTACATTCTCACCATTCAAAATATCATTAAATATAAAATAGAAGGATTCTTAAATATTCACTCTTAATAAGGTGATTTACCAATAGGATTTAAAAAGTGAGTTATATTAATTGACTAACCCACAATTCATAGAGCCTCTACCTTTAAAAGAATTGATCCAACTACATAACAAAAAAATGATTCAAAATATTTACATTAGATATTAGTTCATTCTACCACTATGTTTTATCAATTTATGTATGGTATAGTCCTTTTATAAACAATATCCACTTACCTATAGAAATTGTCAAAATTCCTACCAAAATATTCACCAACATAATTAAATCTCAACACTTATTTTATATTTTATTTTATTTTCTACCAAATTTATAAACTCTATAGTCTTTAGTAAAGCATTATATTTGGAATGCAAAAATGAATCTAAGTGTTTTGATGTAAGGGAATTGTACATTGATTTTTCATTTGCTTCACCCACCACCATACATATGTTTTGTAGATTAAATTTTTAATTTTTTGTTTATTTGGAGTTGAAAATACCTAGCCATAGCCTCATTTATGAAAAAAAAAGAGAGAAAAGGGAAAGAAAGGTTGAGTAGGATTTTTGGTTTCAAAATTAGGTAGGTAAACATTTATGATAGAGTTGGGAAGAAGTTTCTAGATTTTGAAGTGATTTTGACGAAGAAGAGAAGAAAAAATATATCAAGAAAAGAAGAGAAGCAGAAGAGGAAAATAGTTAAGAACAAGAGGAAGAAACACAAAAATAGAGAAGAAGAAGTTAGAGAGGAGCATAGGAGAATGTGATTGACAAATAACAAGGAAAAGGAAAAAAGGAGAATCTCATATTTTGGCCTAATACTTAGAAGGAATGTAAATTTGTATAAATCATTGTAAATTACTATTTTTTTGAGTTAAATGTAATAAAACATTAATATTTTTAAACTATTTCTTTTATAGATTGTATGTGTTTTGGTGAGCGATAATTTTTTTTAACTTTTATACTCTAAAAGAGTGTTAATTTCAGTGTGAATGTCTGAGTATTTTATGCTTTATTTCTATTTTTTAAAACCCCTACAACATAGATTTATGTTGTTCTTATAACATATAACTCCAAACCTATAGCATATTATTTTCTCTTATAGCAATATATTGTTTACATGTAGCTTAATTATGTTCTTCTATAGTATGGTTACTTCAACTTATTTATCTGTCCATACAACTAAATATTTGAATTGCAGCAAGTTCAAGTCAAACCTATGAAAAGGTTGTGTGGATCCCTTACAAGAATGCAACCTCCCTCATTTACATTCTAGCTCTAATTTGGTTAGGTATGTAGGCACCTACAATGGGTGTGTGCTATCAGTGTGGTATCGAACCATATTTATACCTTTGGGAAGGAAAATGATGACATTGGATTAGGGTTGAAAGAGGCCTTTAAGATAGTGACTATGAGTTGTAGAAAAATAAAAAATGGCATAGGCCTGCAAGTTCTATTTTCTCCATACTTCTTCCTAACATAATTAAAATATTTAATTATGTCCTATGGTCCAATTTCAGCTATTAATTAAATAATTCATGTCTTTTATTTCTCTTGATTATTTAAATAAATAAATTTTATTTATCTATTTAAATACGTCACTAATTCTTTAATGTCTCTCTATGATTAAATGAGTTCTTAAATTTATTTAATTATTGTCCACCTTGGCATTCTCCTAGTTTTAAATAAAATTATCGATTTAAAATTATCCCACTTTCTAATTTTCTCTCTCTTAGTAAATAATTTTAAATTAATTATTTACTATCACATGACCCCACCTTTTAAATTAAATTAATTTTTAATTCAAAATACCAACTTTCCTCCATAAATCAAATAATTTATATGATTATTTGATTTTCCAACTCTTTCTTTTTCCGTGCCATTCTTATCTTCTTCTCACATGCACTCTTGTCCTTTGATTTGATTTTCTAAAATCAAATCTTAACTATTCAATTCAAATTTCACCCTAATATTTTCCTAACCCTAATTTTGGTTTGTCACATTCAATTTTAACTATTGATCTTAGGGCATTTATCAATCTTCAATCTTGGCTATTCACCCAAACTTAACTTTTCTCTAAAATGACAATTTTGGTCTCATTTGGACATCTTATACAACCTACAACTTCATATCATCATCTCTTGGCATCTTGACATCTTGGCATTGTGATCTTGACATTTAAAGCTCTTTTATGCATACTTTAGGCTTGCTTCATAGTTTTTTAGTTGCATTGTGAGGTCTTTTGAGTAGAATCCTTCAACATTTTCTTAGGACATTGACATTATCATAGGCTTCTCATCACAAATTTGAGGGAAAACACAATATTGCAACAAATAGAGAAGGTGCAATGGAGTTCAATCATGGAGGTTGAAGACATTTGGTAAACTCTTTCCTTGTTTTCATGTTTCTACTCCTTTGTGCTTCATTGTTTTGCTTTGGGTTATCTTATTTAAGCTCTAATCTGCTAACCTAGGTTTTTCCCTTAGCTACATGGGTAAGTCCCTATAGAAAGGAATATTGTAACTAGTGACACTATAGTAAGGATAAATAAGAAATAGAAGAGATCTAGGATAGTAGGTTGTCACCAAGGGGAAGGATGATAGAGGTTGTAATTGTAGCTATAATAAGAAGGATAATTCAAAATTTTTTTGGATCAACCTCTATTCCTTGACACAATGAAGCCCAACAACTTTTCTAAGGTAACATCAAAAACATATTTATTTTGATTAATGTTTACTTAATATTAGACTAAGTGATTAAAGATAGGCTTAAGGATTTGAGGGTATCGATTTCTTATCTTGGGTATACCAAGGAGATCATCCACATAATCTTCCATGATGTTTTTCGTAATAGAAGCAGGGAAAAGGTCCCCTGAACCCAACTAGAAAGTAGAACAAGGTTGACATGCCAGCAAACCAACAAAACAAAAACAATAGGGGCATAAAACCAACTAGCACCCTACAACAGGATCGACATCCACAAACCACAAATAGAAAAAACTAAGAACCAACAAAAAAAATAGACCTAAACACATAATCAATTATAATTAATTGAGGAGCACATAGGACCAGTAAGAACATAGATCAAAAAACCAAAATACAAGACCCAAAAGACCCCAATTACTCTTTCAAATAGTAGATAATGTTCCATTGTTGCTCTAGTTGTTTCATTACCTCATTGTACTGTTCCATAGATTTGGTCGCTCCTTCATCCAATTTCTCCTCAACAACCTAAGAGGCTTTCATCTTTTGATTTCATTTCCTAGCATTAGTCACCCCACTCACCATGTCATAGATAGCCTTTCACATAATCCCCAAGGTGATAGCCATTAATTTATTGAAGGCCTTGTCCATATTATCCACTTTGTGCTAAAGTTCATAGAATTGAGTAACATTGAAATCAAGGGAACTATTATTATCCTGCATCTCTTCAACCTTTTGCTCCATAGGTTATTCATCCATCCCCTTCATGACTTCCCTTATCACTTCCTCGACATCACGTTCAATATTTTGGAACACTTCTTCCTCATCCTACGAGTCTTTGACCACTAGCTAGTCATCACCAACCATTTCTTCAATGTTTGTACTCCCAACTCCTAGGTGTTCAGCTCCCAAAGGTAAGAAATAAAGTTTGTAGATTACTTTCCATGACAAGGATGAAAACTTTTGCAACTTTTCAATCTCAGCAACTTTGCAACTTTTGTTCTCCATTTGATCTTCAACCTAAAATATTGCAATCACACATCAAGGAAGAAGAAAAAGTGTTGATTGTGTCGATATTGGCATGGTGTGATGGTTTTTAGGTGGCATTGTTGTTCTTGCCACCAAGGTTCACACCCTATTGGGGTGGTATTATTGAATGGTTGTATTCCAGTTCATAGCTCTGGTAAAAAGCATTTACTCCTTGAATAAAAAAAAGAAAAAGTGTTGATTGTTAGGGAATATGGGTTTGCCTTTGTCAAACCCTATTTAGGTAATTAAACCTTATGATGAAACAATGAGAAAGGAACATGTAACATGAAACAATGATAACTTGGATGGAGTATTGGATTTCAAATCAACAATCTAACATAAAGTGGGTATGGAGAATGTAGATCTTGATCTTGGCTATGGATGTGAAATGATGCTTGTAAATGGATCTTCCACTGTACATCAACACAGAAGCTCAATAACATGCATGATGCACTATGATGATATGACCTTTCATTGTTTTAATAAAACCTTGATAATCTACTCTTGAATGCCTTGTAATTTCTCTTGAATTCTCTATAATGCTCTTGTGAAAGTGCTCTTGATTTCTTATTAAGATCTAGTTCTAAAACTATGCATATTAACCTTATATTTATACTTGTCTTAAGAATTAGTCATAAAATTCAAATTACACAAGCTAACATCAAATCTAGGATTCAAAATCATTAAAATACAACCAAGAATAAGTTCAAAATGTTGTGTCCTAAGTTAACCAGGACCAATTTCAAGAATTATGAACTATTATGCAAAAAAGGGATCCTGGGACATAGGGAGGACCCATTCACCACATGGTGAATGGGTCTCAGGTCACATCCTAGAATTCAAACCTTACCAAATTAAGTGTTATGCAACATTATTAATGAGTGTCAAGATTTATCCTTCTAAAAGTCTAATAAATAAGGCTTGGATTTTAATTTAAGGGGCCAATTAAGCTCTAATTAGCCTCAATTAATTACAAAATCCCTAGATTAGTGTGAAAGTGTAAAGAAACACTTTACAACACCCTAAATAAGGCATCATTAAGTCCATTTTATTAAAAAGGGTCCTAGAATTATTGTGAATGTGTACAACACATTACAACACTAAATCAAGACAACATTAGGCTCATTTATTATTAATTATTGCCAAGTTAAGTAAGGAAAAGGGATAATTTCTCCGTTACTACAATAGGATGATAACAAATGGATTTTTTCATAACAAATAATAAATAAAATAACATTATTCCTGATCCTCTCATTAAAATAATTTTTAAAAAATAAGGTATTTTATTCCCCTCCTAAAGCCAAATAACTCTTGATTTTTTTTCCAAAATATTTCCTCACAAGCTCCCATTATTGAATATGTTTGGACTAAATATATTGTATGTAAACTCATTCTCTGGCCTTACCAAATTGACTTATTTAAAAATTAATATCATTTATTTTTTCCTAATGATATATTTTTTGCTAAGAAATATTTTCCATAATTGTTTCACTATTTAAGCATAAACCTGAAATAATGAACCATTTAAAAAAAAAATGCATATTCAAACCAAATGAATGCTTCTTATCCATCAACTAGATTTCCACATGCTCATACAAATATTGGTCATAAAGCCACATCAATTGGAACTTGACCCCAAAAAAAAAATTGAAATAGGAAAAAGAGAAGAAATGTTAATGGGCTGATGATCTAAATCATGCCACTATAAATTCTTAGAGGTACTAGTCAAATTATCCTCAACCCAATAATCAAAAACTTTTTTCTAACCTCTTGAAAATAGAAGTAGAAGCACATCTAATGTTATTCCAAGTGATAGACAACCACTTGGTTTAACATCTAAAATATTAAGAAAATATTTATTTTATTGAAATAAGGTTAAAGATTTGTTAAGCCAATTTAAGCCCTCAATTTTCTTCTCAAAAGAAAGAATGACATTAAAATCCCTAGCTAAGATCTAAGGAACAAAATGCAACATACAATGAACAAATAGAATATATCACAATAAGAAGAGACTTCCTTAAAAAAATGTAGAAGCATAAATATTGAATAAGAAAATTAGGCTTCTAGAATTGAAACATGTACCAATAACTGAAATAGAATGATTACTTGCTAATGAAGTAAAAATTTTAAGTCGATGAGGTCCAAAAGGCAATCTAACCCTCCTACAAAACCTTGATCTTAAGCACACTAACAATGACTAGCTTACCATACTACAAAAGAAGTAACTAGCATTCATCCACAAAAAAGGTTTCATTTCCCCCCAAAGAAAACAATATCAAGCTTAAAAGTCTAAATAAGTTCTCAAAGAGATTTATGATGAGGGGCGCTACCTAAGCCCTTAGCATTCCATGAGAGAACTATATTTTTTTGAGAAATAGATGTCAGTAATCTTAAATTCAACCAATGTTTCTCTAATAATTCTCACTCTATCTTGATATCTTTTCCTACCCATTTTTAAGACTTTATTCGCACCATTGTTTTTAATATTTTTGTTGTTGGGGATCTAATGGAGCAAGATTTTCCTTTTTATAATTATACTTGCTATCATATGTATGAAGAGCGTATGAAATTACACAATTTGTAGAATTTTTAACTCTAACTATCAAACCTTGAATTTAGGTATTTAATCCAACTCAAAGGTTCCCCCTTGAATCATCTACATGACATACAAATTTGGGAAGTTGAGTCTCTACTCCTAGTAATGCCAACACTATAGAAGAAATTTCATCATATGTTAAAAAAATATGACAAAATCAAATTAGACTAAAATCTTATTACCTATAATTTTTCCATCAAAATCTACTATTTAAAATATCCTTTTGAATAAATTTTTAAAGTTTTTAGAAAAAATGTTAATTGTTGAATAACATCATTTCTAAAATAGAAAATGTCAAAACTAAAATACAATCGACAAGAACTTCTAATTTTAATGTTTGGTCCTAAAAATACGTCCCCCTTGAGGTACAGTAGTTAAAATAAAAGTACCTGTGAAGACTGCCAAAGTGCTTTTGCCGCCTCTTGAATTGTTGCCTCTTCAACGCGCCATTGTTTTACTTTGAATATCACCCTTGTTGAGCGCATTTCAATGTTGACCGATTCATATGCTAGATCTCCGTTGCCTATCTCTATAAATACGGTTTACTCTCTTTATTCATCACCATTCTCGATCTTCGCTCAGTATCTCGCAAGACATTCACCCAGCTCTTCTTCCTTTATTCGTAAGCCGAACACGTTTCATTATTTCAAATTCGTTCTATCAGTTAGTATGGCGAGATCGATGCTTCTGAAAATTATGGTAGTGCTCCTTGTGCTCAACGTTGTGTTTTCCCTCGCTGTGTCTGCGCGATCAATCCTCAGGGAAAAAGTGAATACGAATGCAGGCATGAACAACAATAAATCGATTGATAATCTGCTTGAAATTGTGGAGATGTTAGCGTCGTGTCCTAACTGTGCAGGCCACATTCCGGATCCGACTTGCTGCAGTAGATTAAACAAGGTTGACTGGAGTTATTGTGAATTCGACTTCCTATTCAAGATTTTCCGCCATGGAATTTCACGACACTTGGTACATTTTTGCGATATTTTGTGATTCGCGGTGACAGAAAAATATAATAAATTCCCTTCCATTAATCAGTGAAACATTTCATAAGTCAGAACGCTTTCATCTATCTGGATTCCGTAATATTTAATATGTTTTCTCGGCAATCATAAATATGCATGTTCAGTTTAATCAAATCCTCAATTTCATTCATAAATGATACGTTAAACGTTTCAACTGATTTTGGCTATGGCGTCGCAAAAGCTACATGTCTACAAAGTTTCGACATATAATACGTGATGGGTTATAAATTAATGAGTTTTTATGCATTGGATCTGATCCAATCTTTAATAGACTCTATAGGTGTTAGAGTGCATATTTGTTACATAAACTAGCAATCGCACCTTGTCGTGCAATGGGTACGCCGAAGAGGTGTGGAAGTTCCTAAGGAATTTTTTGGTTTTTTTTTACATACATTTATGTAGTACATGAGTTCAATTGGTAGAGCAATCGAGAAGTGGTAAATGTAAATGACCAAAATGCAATTGAAAAACAAAATCATAAATCAAAAAGATATTAATTAATTTAGAGATTCAATCTTAACATTCAATTTCAGATATTTCTGCATTCATCTTAACATACAATCCCTCAATCGTGTTTAGCCATCATTTAGCTCATTCCCTAAGCCAAAATACATGTCAAAGAACACATATTAAAACCCTAAAAAACGTTGTGTTCATGGGTATGTTGAACATTACATCTATTTTAGATAAAGTAGTAATTTAAAATATATATATATATATATTCTAATTTTTTGTATTGCAGGTGAGAGTTTTCCAAAATGATAGTGGTGAAAGCTTATTTATTTATTGTCTGTTTATATCTATTGGTGCTTGTTTACCCTTTTTAGCCACCCAAATATGGAAGCTCCACTTGGGCATGACCAATTTTGGCTTGGGTGGTGGTCCCCATGCAAGGATACCTCCACTCAAGTATGTCCAATTTTGGTTGTGGTAGTGGTCTCGTAGAAGGGTGCTTCTAATTTTTCTTAGTTGCTACTGCATACTGTAATTGTATTACAATTGTTTTACAAAGACAATGGCATGAATAGTCTAGTGAAATGCCTCAAAGCATTGTTTCACAAATGTAAGTTTATAGTTATTCTTAAATTTGAAAACGTGATTTCATTAAATTTGGAAAAATTTAAATTGTGCAATCAATTGAAATACTCAATTAGAAAACATGTAATCACAATACATTTACAGTGTGTATGGTAAGTAAAATGAGGTAAATTTAAAAAGTAAAAAATCTATCAATAGAACTTTAAAAGTGGAGGTTTACCCTTTTTAGCCACTCAAATAGGGAAGCTCCACTTGGGCATCACCAATTATGGCTTGGTGGTGGTCCCCATGGAAGGATCCCTCCACTCAGGTATGTCCATTTTTGGTTGTGGTAGTGGTCTCATAGAAGGGCGCTTCTAATTTTTCTTCGTTGTTGTTGCATAGTAAAATTGTATTATAAATTTTTTTCAAAGACAATGCCGTGAATAGTCTAGTGAAATGCCTTAAAGCATTTTTTCACAAACGTAAGTTTATAGTTATTCTTAAATTTGAAAATGTGATCTCATTAAATTTGGAAAATTTTAAATTGTGCAATCAATTGAAATAGGGGAGAGGACCCAGTAGTTGTGCACCCTAACTTTGCACTTCTAATTATCCTACGTGGAAATTTCAAATCACTCCCAAATTTTTACAGCACCTTACTTGGTAAGTCCCCTACTTATAACTAATGTTTCAGGAAAACATCATCAAATATGATGCCACATTAGCATGTTTTTTGTTAAGGTGTCCAAAAAGGCCCAAAAAAAAAGTGTGACCAATATTTGTGCATTCACAACATGTTTTATTGAGTGCTGATGTGGAATCACATGACTGGTTGCTTTTTAGATCAAAGGAATACATTTTGTTTAATTATGGGTAGTCATCATCAAAACTAACAACTTTAAATTCACAACTATTGGTCCAATATTGATAAAAATATTGGGAATTATATAAACAACTACTATCACAACTATTGAAACATGCTCAGGTATTGGGTCCTCTCCCCTACTAAATTAGCAAACATGTAATCACAATATATTTATAGTGTGTATGCTAAGTAAAATGAGGTAAATTTAAAAAGTAGAAAATGTTTCAATAGAAATTTAAAAGTGGAGGTGCAGACCTAATGTGCAAGTAAGGCCACAAAATGCTTTTCTTTTGTGCATCAAATTTCTCAAAAAAAAAATCAAAAATCAATACATCCTTAAAGCAGCACACATGCTCTACATCTAGGAACTTCCTACATTGTTCTTAGCCTTCACATGTAGCCTTTTACTGGTTGCATAGAAAGTATATCTGCTTACCTATGAATAGCATTACGGTCTTGGGAAACTTGTACCCTAAAAGCCATATATTGAATGCTGACGGCTTAAGGTGTGGTGCTTGAGCACATAAACATTGGAATCATTAGTTCTGTACAAAATTGATGTTCTTTGCAAAAAGGGGATTCTTATGGTTTTTAAATGCTTAAGAAAGCCAAATACAATAGTAACTCAAAGAGTCTTGCATCATCTACAAGTCTAATGTTGGAATATTCTTTTGTAAATGTTTGAAAATGTGATTAGTAAAATATTTGTAGTGGATTTGAGTTTTATCAAATTCCAAAATTGTATTTGTTGAGTAAGGTTGTTGGGGGATAGTCATAATGTCCTGAGCGAGGGTGTTCAAGATTTTAGTCCAAAATCAAACTTGTAAGAAGGAATCCTTGGCATGCGGCCCTACTCAATATATTGGATTAAAGTCAAACCAAATTCCTATTCCAAACATAAATACCTCGCATTAAGGCCACCTTTAGTTAGTAATCATTTTTTGTGAATGTAATAATTTGTAAATCTCTTTTGGATTAGGTCATATTGTTTGTCTGGAGATTAAAAAAAGGTACACGGTCTGATCCACAAGTTTACAAATTAAGGAATCATTTGACTTGCAATAATAATTGTCTATATGGGCGGGGGATAACTAGTGATGGAGAAAAGAGAAAAGTAGTCATAGGAAAAATATGTGTAGCCTTGTATTAACATAGCCTGGAATGTTCCATACTTTTGAAATGAATAAAAGTTTACAACAGCTTGAATAGAGCATTCAATCCTTTGCCTTCACAAAAAGGTACTGCTGACTCAATCTGTTCATACTGTCGATCTTCTCGAACACCAACTTTACAACAAAAATTTATCTTGTTGAAGGCTCGACAGAATCTAAACTTAACACATTAACATGGGAGGAAATTGCATGCACTAAGCAATGCTTTTGGCTTGGTAAGGAAATACCATTTGTAAGAAAAGATTATTCCAAGAATAAAAATAATTTCCCTAACCAAATGAGAAGTTTTAAAGATAGAAACTTTATACTAACTAGCATCTAAAAAATATTTTACATAAAGGGGGTGGATGAGGAGAAAAAATAAAAAATCAATGATTAGGATTTTCATGAGTCCAGTAAAAAATTAGCCATATTAGTATAATTGACAATATAGAAGAGTCGTTGCTTAAGAAGTAATGAAACATTATTCATAATATTATACATCATAGAGAATGTCCTAGTAAAAACCATTATTGAAACTACATCAACAATAATCCCTAATAAGGCTCATTTATGAGCACTTTTAGAATATGCATGCCCTCTCAAACCCTTTAGCCCCTTCGAAGCCTAATGAGGACGATATTGAGCGTAGTATATCTGGGACTAAAGTTACTTCTGGCTGTTTCAAGCTATCCTCGCTTCCCCTATCCCCCCCTTTTGCCTCTGGCCGCTCCCCCCAGCCTTTTGGTGCCTACTCTATTCATGCTCTCGACCGCACTAACCCTAATGCTATTTTGGCGGGCTCTAGTTCTCCAGCTAACAAGTTAGTTTCCTATCCTGAAGACTCTCCTATTATTTCTGCTAAAGCGGCCGAGGTCAGTCGTGAGGTTCCCCACTCCCCTCAGAATATTCAAAAGGAGAATTGTAGCCCTCCCAAAGGCATGAAGTCGGTGAATTTTGGTGTCAATTCTGATAGTGACCCCCCTTATGACTTTGTTGGAACTGCCAAGAGATGCTCTGAGGACCAATTTAATTCTGCTAAATGGTTATTTTATGAAATCAGTGAGTTGAAGACCAAAAATTTGTCTCTTCATAGTAAGTTGGGGGAAATTGAAGACAAAGTTGATGGGCTAATATAGCTCAAAGTGGAGAAGAATACCTGTGCGAAGGACAACATGCAAAAGGACAGTACTATTGAAAATGATCTTGATAAAATTAAAGGAACCATGAAAAAAATTGTTGATCAGAATTGTGGAATAGCCAAACATAATTCATTAATCATCAAAGCCATGATCGAAAGAGTGGATAAAACCTAAAACAGAGCACTAATTGTCAACTCAGATAAGGAGAAAGACTAGGATGAGGATGCTGGGATTTCTAGGTGCACTAGATCAAGTATGAAAAGAAAAGCCCTGACTACCCCAAATATGACTCATATTTTCATGGAGGGGGTCTAGGATATGGTGGACCTGGAAGAGGTTGCTGACGAGCTTCTGAAGACTATGGATTAGTTGTGGCTGGGCCCTGGTTTGTCTGTCTACTGGCCTTCTGATGGCTTTTTTGCGGCTTATTGCGGCTGCCTATTTTAGCTGGTTTTTATCTCTTTGGTAGCCTTTTTGTCTTTCGGACCTTTTTTTTGGTCTTTTTTTGTAATGTTACTTTGTGGTTTCGGGTCCCTGTAAAACCCGTTTATCCCTTTTATGAAAAACAATAATCCCTAATAAATACCTATAGGAAAAAATTATGTCACTAGGCTAATCCTACTATTGCACCATCTATAATAATGTTTAGTAGCTAAGGCTCAATTATCTATCATAGGAAATTGAATATCAATACCACAAGTATTTTGTTGGTATAGAAATATGGTCCCAACTAATAAAACTCATTTTTTATGGTCATAATTTCTTGTCCAAATAGAATGAGAGTCAAACTTTTCTAGAAAAATTTGAGTAGTAGAAAGCACCAAGAATTTATGAACAAGAAGAGAATTCAAAAATATTTTGAAATAATATGATATGCATCAAAGTAAAACCTTCAAAATGTCTAATATGAATCTAAAATTCTAAACCTATCATGAATCTATTTGCACTGAAGATGATTAGGATTATCAAATGACATAGGAATGCGAAGGTAATCCAAAGGTGCTGAATTATAAACATAAAATAAGAGAAATTCATTATTCATTAGTTAAAGTAGTCTTAAAGAAATAAACATTGGCATTTTCCTTATCAATCTTCTAGCTAAAATATTTCAAAAATACATCCAAATCAATCATATAATTTGTAGCCTCTTTCATTTTATCAACTCCCATTGAAATAATATCATCAAAAGTTAAAGATGAAAAGGAGATTAAAGATCCATAGAAATAGTGCAACCCTATATACATCTATTATTTCTTTAATGAAAAGGGGAATTTCCAAAAAGTTAACCATATGAATGAAAAGACAAGGAGAGAAAAAATTGCATTGCCACAATCCTCTAGTGGTTTGAATAAGGGATACAATTTTATTTACAAGAATAGAGGAGGAAGAAACCCCACATCTCATTACACAATCAATCCCCCACAAAAATATACTAAACTTAAATAATAAAAAATTATGAAAGGGCAATCTAACCTTAAAATAAACCTTGGACATGTCTAACTTACAAAGCATAACTTTCTCCTTAGAACAATTCATAGAATGAATATTTCCTTAAGAAATATCAATACTTTCTATAATATAATGATCATTCACAAAGACCCCTATTAAAGAATATCAAAAAATTCTAAAATCCATTTATAATAAATAATTATTTTAGTGATGACCTTGTAGAAGACATTACAAAGATGTATGAAATGAAATATATCAAAATAGTTTGCCCCACTTTCTAAGGAGAATGAAACCTAGAAAATTAAAATGTATTAATTTCACCTTCTTATTAGACTATGATTTACACACAAACTTTACAAGATCATTCTTCAATATATCCTAGAATTCTTGAAAAAAAAAAATAATTAGGGGAGCCATCAAGACTATGAGACTTACCTTTGATTTTTTTTTTCAATTTTCTAGGATTAATAGTCCCCATAAGAAAATCATCTTCATCCTTAATAACCAAATAAGGGATGTCATCTGAAATAACCCTTTCCTCCTCCACTATTGCAAGACCAATTTCATTCAATAATGTAGAGATATATGAAACTACTCCTATGCTGACAAATGGATTTCTTGACAGTAAATAATAGATTAAATAACATTATTTATCATCCTTTCTTTAATACAATTATTAAAAAGGTGGTATTTTATTCCCCTCCTAATGCCAATTAACTCTTGATTTATTTTTCTAAAATATTTCATCCTCAATTTCCATTATTGATTTTTTTGGACTAAAAGAACTCTTTCTAAACTCATTCTCTATTGTTACCAAATTGTATAATCTAAAAATTAATATCTTTCCCTTTTTCCTAATCCCATGCATTTGCTAAAAAATATTACCAAATCCATAGTTGTTTCACTATTTAAACATAAACTTGGAATATTGAAGCCTTTCCTTAAAAAAATACATCTTAGAACCAAATAGACGCTTCGTATCCATCAATTAAATTTCCATGTGCTCATATAGAGCTTGACCATAAAACCACATCAATTGGAACATGAACAAGAGTTTTTTCCAAACAAAAATAAGAGAAGAAATATTAATGTGACAATGATCTAAATCATGCCATTAAAACTTGTAGAGGTAGTAGTCCAATTATCCTTAATCTAATTATTAAAAAAGAAAAAATTAACATCTTGAAAATAGAAGTAGAAGCACATGTGATGTTATTCCAACTGATAGACCACCACTTTCTTCGACATCTACAATATTAATTTTATTAGAATAAGGTTGAAGATCAGATAAGCCAATTCAAGCATCAAATTTTCTCCTCAAAAGAAGGAATGACATTAAAATCCCTAGCTAAGATCTAAGGAACAAAAGAAAACATAAAATGAACAAATAGAATATACAACAATAAGAAGAGTTTTCCGTGAAAAAGTGTATGGGCATAAAAATTGAATAAGAAAATTAGGCTTCCAAAATTGAAACAAGTACCAATCACTGAAATCAAAAGATTACTTGATATCCAGATAAAAGGTGTAAGTTGCTAGGATCCAAATGGAAATATAATCCTCTTATAGAATCTGGAGCTCAAACACACTGTTACTGACTAGCTTACCATACTATAGAAGAAGTAACTAGCATTCCTCCACAAAAAAAATCATTTCCACAAAGAAAACAATATCGAGCTTATAAATCTAAATAAGTTCTCAAATAAATTTTTGATGAGGGGTGCTATATAAACCCTTAGCATTCCATGAGAGAACTATAATTATTTCAAAATAGAGATGTGAGAATCTAAAATGTGAATGCGATTAAATTCAACCAATGTTTCCCTAATAATCTTCACTCTCTCTTGATCACTTTTCCTACCCACTTTTAAGAATTTGTTTGCACCATTATTTTTAATAGTGTTTGTTGGGGATCTAATGGAGCAACAACTTTATTTTTATAATTATACTTGCTATCATCTGTATGAAGAGCATACAACATTATACAATCTATCAAATTTCAAAATCTAACTATGAAACATAAAATTCTGGTATTTAATTCAACTCCAAGATTCCCCCTTGAATCATCCACATGACATACAAATTGAGGAAGAGAGGTATCTACTCCTGATAATATTTGCACTTTAGAAGAAATTAGATGAGCATGTCAAAGGAACATGACAAAATCAAAATAGACTAAATTTATATTCCTTATAATTTTCTCCATCAAAATTAATTCAATATCCTCAAAGATTATCTAAAATATCAAATCTATACCCTTTTGAAAAAAAAATTAAACTTTGAAAAAATAAAAATAAAAAATTGTTGAATAACATCATTTCTAAAGTAGACAATGTCAAAACTAAAATACAATCAACGCGCCATTGTTCTACTTTGAATATGACCCTTGCCACATTTCAATATTGACCTATTCATATGCTTGCTCTCCGTTTTCTCTCTCTATAAATACCACTCACTTTCTTTATTCATCTCCATTCTCGATCTTCGCTCAGTATCTCGCAAAACATTCACCCAGCTTTTTTTGTAAAGCGAGCACGTTTCATTACTTCTAATTCATCCTAGCAGTTACTATGACTCGATCAATGCTTCTGAAAATTATGGTAGTGATGCTTTTGCTCAACGTTATGTTTTCCCTCGCTGTGTCTGCGCGATCAATCCTCAAGGAAAACGTGAATACGGATAAAGGCATGAACAACAATAAATCGATTGATAATCTGCTTGAAATTGTAGAGATGTTAGCGTCGTGTCCTAACTGTGCAGGCCACATTCCGGATCCGACTTGCTGCAGTAGATAAAACAAGGTTGAATGGAGTTATTCTGAATTCGACTTTCTACCTAATTAAGATTTTCCGCTATGAAAACTCACGACACTTGTAAATTGTTTCGATATTTTGGGATTCGCAGTGACAGGGAAATATAATCAATTCCTTTCCATTAATAACTGAAACATTTTATAAGCCAGAACGCTTTCAGCTATCTGGATTCCGTAATATTTAATATGTTTTCTCGGTAATCAAGAATATGCATGTTCAATTTAATCAAATCCTCAATTTCATTCATAAATGATACGTTAAACGTTTCAACTGATTTTGGCTATGGGGTCGCAAAAGCTACATGTCTGAAAAGTTAACAATGTTTCGACATATAATACGTGATGGGTTATAAATTAATGAGTTTTTAAGCTTATCATGTGTACGTGTTACAACATGTGCATTATGGTTTGGATCTGATTTACGACTTCATTTTTTATTTTTACATAGTATATAGGATTTGTGTAATATTAAATCGGAAAGTAAGGAAAATAGAAAAAATGTAATGAAGAAGAAGAAGCACATTCGGGACATGATCCGTTTGAAAGTCTACAATAATCTATTTTCTTAGACTAAAAATTAATAATCTATTTAGTATAGTTGATGCTAAATCACATGGATAACTTAATAAAACTCCAATACAATCGTATGCAATCATATGGAAACATTTTCCATCATAAATTTTGTATCATCAGACCAACATGGGTGAGACTGTAGAGCTTGGGCAGGAAAAGCGGGATTTTAAATCTTTGAACAATGGAGCAGGCCGTGGTGCAGGATCTAAGGAATCCCAGGCAGAATCAGCACATGTTCCAAGCCAGGAGAAAGGTAAAGATGAATCGGATGAGATGGACACCAGAAACAACATTTTGGTGGACTTGGGAGGGAAGACATACTCAGAGGGTTCTCCTGAAGGACATAAAGGCGAAAAAACTAATGAAGTGGTGGGGGCCACTGAAAGGGAAGGTGCAAAGCGCAAACCTTGGTCTTCACTGTTTGGAGTTAAACCAAATGGAAAATCATTCTTCCCTCCAGTGCAAAATATCTCTGACCCAGTGACAGGTAAGTTTTCCATCTTTGTGCCTGATCCAATTATTGATCATAACATTGCTTTGATGGACAAAATTTTGGTTGGTAAGTTTATGGGCCCTAGACCTAATGTTGAGGTGGTTAGGGAGTTTGTCAAAAATAAGTTGAGAATCAATGGTAAGGTTACGGTGGCTACTCTTCCTAGAGGTTTCTTTGCTTTTGAGTTCACCTGCAAGGAGGACATATTAGTTGTGAGGAGTGGTTGTCCTTGGGTCATTTGAAAATCCTCCCTGGCCCTTAACAAATGGATCTCTCATCTAGATCTCTCTGATTCCATTTTTGAGAATGTCCCAGTTTGGGCTAGACTCTCAGGTCTTCCTCTGGAATATTGGAATGAGGATGTCTTCAATGGTATTACTAATTCTTTTGGAGAGCTTTTGTCCATTGACTCTATGATAACAACTAGAAAGTGGTTGTTGTTTGCACGAATCTGTGTGGGAGTTTCACAAAATGTTGACCACCTATCCTTAATCGAAATTTAGTCTAAATTGGGTACTAGGATGCAAGCTATAGAGTTTGAGTCAATTCCCTTTGCTTGCTTCAAGTGTAGAAAATTGGGTCATTGGGCTAAGAAATACCCATTAAATGCTAGCAAAGACAAAGGAAAACTCTAGTCTAACCCTAAAACTGTTTGGAGAAAGAAGCCTGAAGGGGGAGGGAAAGCCAACATTGCCAATGCCCTTAATGAGGAATCTAACAGGAAATCTAAAGTTCAGAGGAATGCCACTAGATTCAATGGTGAAAAAGGGCCCAAGGAATCTGATGTTCAGAAGAATCCACAAAAAGGGGTAGAAAGCTTCTCTGGTTCAAAGGAAGAAGGAGAAGACATCTTGGTGAATGTTGGGGATGGTGATAGGAATAAGGAATTTGTCTCCTCCAATCTTGAGATGATGTCAGAAGGCAAGGAAAATGGGGGTCCCAGATTGGAGGATATTCCTATCCAGGGCTTGTCTTTGGATATTCTTATTCCTATCCTTACTTCTTCCTTTGAAGAAAATTTTCCCTTGAGTGAGGATCCTCTTATACTAGGGGAAAAAGAAACTCTGGATTTTGTCAAGGACACCTTTGAGAATCTGATCCAGAATAATGAACTTTCAAGTGATAATTTGAACCAGCTCAGGAATGCCCAGATGGACACTCTCCCCTAGGAGCAAAGATGAATGTATGACAAGGAATGGGAATCTAGGAGAGAGTTGGAGAGAGAAGAAGATACGGATTGGGAAGAACTCCTTTCTCAATTGAAGAAAAAGAAGTAGAGAAGTAAACAACAAAATACTTCAAGTGGAGTTGTTACTAGAACTAGAGCTAAACCGGATTATGGTGCTACTAAGTATAACCAAGGAAGAAGATTGGGTAAATGGTAGAGAGAGCATGATAGCTTTCAGGACATAGCAGATGGTGTTCAAAATACCATCCCAGAGATTCTCCAATCTCCTGGTAAGATATGAAGATTATGTCTTGGAATATTAGAGGGCTTAATAGCCTTCATAAGAGGGATGTTTTGCACAATTTTGTTAGGGATCATAAACTTGATATTCTTCTCATCCAAGAAACTAAAATGTCTAAAGATGAAGTGAAGAAGATTAAAATGTTTCAGAATTGTGGAATCCAAGGAAATAGTTCAAATGGTGCTTCAGGAGGAATTGCTACTTTTTGGAACCAAAACTTTTTCAAAGGGGAACCTTTGTAGGAGAGCTTTAATCATGTGGCTACTAGATTCAATCATATCAGAGACGATTTTAGCTGGATTTAGTCGAACATCTATGCTCCTAATGGGAAAGGGGTCAGAAAATATTTTTGGAATGAGCTTTTTCCATTTTGCAAGATATTTGATAAAGACCACTAGATTGTTATGGGAGACTTTAACACACCCCTTCTAAATGAAGAAAAATTTGGAGGTTCTCAATTCAACTTGGAAAGTAAATTTGACCTCTTGGACTTCATCAATAACAAGGTGTTGATTGATCTTGATTTCCAAGGAGTTGTATATACTTGGTCGAATCGAAGAAATGGTAATGACCTCATTCAAGTTAGGTTAGATAGAACTTTAATTTTTGATCAGTGGCTTATAAACTATTACTATTCTCTTAAAGCTCTTTCTAGAGTTGGCTTTGATCACTTTCCTATAAGTTTTGTGGTAGACCCTATAAAGGCGAAGAGGAATTCTCCCTTTAGATTTGAAAGAATCTGGATTTCCCACCCCAATATTTTTGAGGAAACAAGGAAATGGTGGAATATTGATGTTTCAGGCACTGCTGTGTTCAAAATTGCTAAGAAACTAAGGGAAGTCAAACACAAATTAAGAAGTTGGAAAAAAGACTCCTTTGGAAATATCTTTGGCATTAAATCTGAACTTCAAATGGCACTTTTGAAGATCCAGGATAAAATTCTGAGGGAAGAATACATAGAAAATAATAGAGTAAAATAAAATGAGTTGTTGGTGAAAATGCATGATATTATAGCTAAAGAGGAGGAGTTTTGGAGGAAGAGATCTAGAGTGTTGTGGCTTTCATCTGGAGAGAGAAATAATAGGTAATTTCATTTGTCTACCTCAAAACACAGGGCTTCCAATAGAATTTATCACATTGAAGTTAATGGCAAGAGATTTGAGGAAGAGGAAGACATCAAAATGCAAGTTGTCTCTTCTTTAACAACCTTCTCTTGGTCAATGGTGAAATCAACCATAATGACCAAGATGTTTTGTTGGAGGCCATCCCTAAGGTTGTGGGCATGGAAGATAATAATAAGCTAGCTACCATCCCCTCTAGGGAGGAAATTATGAAAGTTTTATTTTATTTTAAAGGAAACAAGGCCCTTGGCCCTAATGGGTTTCCTATGTTCTTTTTTCAATGGTTTTGGGAGATTTTTGAAATGGATGTTGTGAATGTTGTTAAAGAATTCTTTGGATCTAGAAGTCTTCTTAAGGAATTGAATGTTACTTTTGTGGTCCTTGTTCCCAAGAAACTTGTGGCTAAGGAGTTTGAGGTGTTTAGGCCTATTAGTCTCTACAACTCTTTTTATAAAATCACATCTAAGGTGTTGACATCAAGGCTCCTTACTATCCTTCCTTCACTAATATCCCCTCAACAAAATGGTTTTGTTCTAGGAAGTAAAATCCTGGACTCTATAGCCATTATTCATGAGAATATCCATTCGCTAGTGGAATCTAAAACTGAAGGGTTTCTTCTTAAGCTAGATATTTTCAAAGCTTATGATCGTGTTGATTGGGAGTTCTTATTCAAAATTCTAAGGGTGTTTAATTTTAGCAGCAGAGTTATTCAGTTGGTGAATCAACTGGTTACTATTGTCTCCACTTTCATCATTGTCAATGGCTCTCCCTCAAGATTCTTTCGGAATTCAAGAGGCCTAAGATAGGGTGATCCTATCTCTCCTATTTTGTTCACAATCATGGCCGAGAGCTTGGGAAGAAATCTTAAAAGATTGATTGAACAAAGATCTCTAGCTAGTCTTAGACCTTATTCTACTAAATTGATTTGTTCTCACCAATATTTGGTTGATGACACTATGTTAATGGGAAGATCAACAGTGACTGAGGCTAAGACTTTAAAAAATATATTGGACGTGTATGAGAAGGAAATTGGGTAGATAGTCAATAGACAAAAGAGTTACCTTTTTTTCTTTAATACCCTTGAGCTTAGACAAATAAAGATTGCTAGAATCCTTGGTTGTAGAGTGGAATCCTTACCCTCTACTGATCTTGGATTACATCTATGCATTAAACCTACATAATTCTTTTGGTGTTCGCTGGTTGATAGGTTTAGCAAGAAGCTGGAAGCATGGAAAGGAGCTCTTCTGAGTCAAGTAGGAAAAATTCAACTCATCAAAGCTTCTCTTTAGAACCTCCTGGTTTATGCACTTAGCCTTTTCAAAATACCTGCCATATATGTAGAGGCCATTGAGAAGATCCAAAAAAGATTCCTTTGGTCTAGTGTGGAGGAGAAAAAGAGGATGCATCTAATAGGATGGGATTTGGTATGCATACCGAAATCCTTGGGGGCATTAGGTCTTAGAAAATCCAGAATGATTAATAAGACTGTTCTTGCTAAACAAATATGGAGATCCTTTTCGTTTGATGGAGAATGGAAAGATATCTTAAAAATTAAATATATGACCAATTGTGTGTCCCTCAAAGCCTTGTTCAATTCTCCTATTCTACCCCATGGTTCAGTTTGCTGGAATAACATGATTGTTGGTAGAAAGATTTTGGAATTAGGGGTTGGTTGACACATTAGAAGTGGTAATCTAGCTAGGTTATGGGAGGAAAGATGAATTTTTAAGGATCCCCTAATCAAAATTGAAAGATTCAACAGGTGAGCTAAGTTTTGCAAAGCTGCTTTTGGATAGTATGTAAAAGATTATTAGAGTGAGGGAGATTGGGTGGATTTGTGTATGGTTAGCTAGGATTTGGCTCCGCTTCAATCTTACTTGATGGCTATTAGATTGGGACAAAATCAATTGGATGATCATCTTTTCTAGATGGAAAACCCTTCGGGTAACTACTCTATTTCATCGGTTGTTTCTTTGTTGTCCCTTTCTCAAGCCCCCCTCCTTTCTGGTCTAAAGTGTGGATAAAACACATGACTCCAAAAGTCAACATTTTCTTCTAGGTTCTGCTTCAAAATAAGGTGCTCACGTGGATAATTTTTGCAAATGGGGATTACAAATTCCCAATAGATGTTACCTTTGCAAGAATGAAGTGGAGTCAACAAACCATTTGTTTCTCCACTGTCCATTTGTTGCTACAATTTGAGGAAATTTTTTGGATCTATGGAAAATTTATTGGGTGTTCCACCTATCCATTGAAGATTTCTTTTCACAATGGAAAGCGCCATCTCAAAATCCCTTCATTCAAAGATTATGGTATTTTATTTTCCCTTTTGTTGTTTGGGGAGTGTGGAAAGAACGAAATAACAAACTTTTCAAGGATAAGGAAACATTAGAGATTAATGTTTTTGAAAAAAAGTTAGGCTAATAAAGGAAAACTTCAATGTTATTCCCGAAAAAGCTTTAAATCTTGAGGTTGTGATGTGCACTCCCTATGATCTAATGATAGCCAAGGATTGGAATCTCAAAATGGATGTATCTAAGGCACCTAAGCCAGCTAAGAAAGATAGGGAGGGTGTGTGTTGGACCTTTCCTCCAAATGGTTGGATAAAAGCCAACTTTGATGGCACTACGAAGGGAAATCTGAGGATGGCCAGAAATGGAGGTGTGTTAAGGGACTCAAATGGTAAATTTTTGGAAGCTATAGTCATTTCCCTTGGTTATTTTTAACCAATCATGTGGCAGAGGCTATAGGAGCTTTTCAAGTTTTAAATTTAGCACAAAATTTGAATATAAAATATTTATGGCTTGAAGGGGACTCCAAAAACATCATTGATTGTATCCTAGGTAGGACCCCAACCTCCTTGTCTAGTAAGAATTGGATTGAAGATGCTAAATCTATCTTAGATAAGTTTGAAAAAGTTAAAACCTCCCACATCTATAGGGAAGCTAACAACGTGGCAGATTACTTTGCGAATGAGGTGGTTAAGTGGGGAGGTTTGAACACGTGGCAAAATTTTAGGGACTTGGGAGTTGAAGTCAGGGCCTTATTAGATTATGATGTTACACATGGGAAAGAAGAAAATATATTTAATGATGATAGGGAAAATGGATAAGTACATCAAAATTAAGAGATTTGATGGGGTTGTGTCAAATAATTTAGCTGGTAAGAAAAAGTTGCATATTTTGTGGGTTCATTGGAATGACTGCGTAAATTTGCAACAAGTTCTCGACATTGGTTGTAGTGAGATGCATGAGAGAATGGGTGGTGATAGGTAAAGAATCAATCCAAATAGCTATGAATTGCACATGAGGAATGCTAAGGTCTGGAAAAAAGTTGAGAGACTCAGGCCACTGACTATTTTGAGAACTGGAATAATGGAGAAATTATCCTCTTTGTGAGAAAGGTGAAACTAGATGAGGAAATCATAGGAGAGGAGACTGGCATGTCCACTGAGGGCATGAAATTTGATCATGACAGAAGGTTTTTAGACGAGGCAGTAATCAATTTCCCAAAGAAAGAAAAGGAGAAACTAAACTTGGTCAAAGTCTCCAATAACTATTTCAAAATCGACTCCATCAAGGCGCTTTGGAGAAAGGTACTCTGTGTCATTATGGAGTATATTACCTTGGATGAGAGATTCACCAGAGTTTATGGTCATCATTTTTCCCTTTTTAACCACTTCTACCATAAGTTACGGATTTCTTTGCCTTATTACTTGTTCTAATCATTGAGCAATAGCCTTAAGGACCATAAGAAAAACCCCAGGAGATACCATATTCTACATCATGGGCTTATTAGGTTGATTTATGAACATTGTCAAAGCCTGCTAGCTTTATCCAAACTGGTTTCCTCCACAACGTCTAACGACTATGATATGGATAGTGGTGGCTCAGAGAGTCATTCTAAGCATAACCTGGAGGGAATTTTTGAATCCCATCCATCCCTTGTTCTTTCTCGAAAGAATACCCAACTTTGTAAACCCCAACACATGAAAATTAACCCTAAGAATAATCCTAGCTTTCGAACCCCTTTAAAGAAACCCATTCTGAAGGGATCCTCTGCCAAAAAGTTGGTTTCCTACTCTGCAGATTCTATGGAGGACAAAACTGTGAACCCTGAAGCTAGTAGATATTTTGTTTCTACTCTTCCTACCTTTGTTAGAAATGTTGGAACCAGATTTCCCAACTCCCCTAACTTGGGTGATTTCAACCTTATTTTAGATTAGGTTCAATCTAGAGATATCCTTTCCTCTACTAGATGTGGCGTTGGTGATATTTTTAGGGTTGTGAAGTGGGCCTATCCAGAAATCAATGATATTAATCTTAGAAACAGGGTTCTAAATAGCAAGTTGGAGGAATTGGAACTGAAGCTATCAAATCTAAACAATGAAGAAGGAAAATGGAAAAAGAACAATATTGGGAAGGGAGATGATGAAATTGAGGACAAGTTCAAGACTCTGGAAGCTGAAATTGTTATAATAAAAAATAATATGAAAATTGTTGTCGAACAAAACCATAGAATGGCAAGGCACAATGCCATTATCATTAACGCAATGTCTAAAAATTTGGGAAAGTCGCAACAAGGCTTGCTGGTTGTTGACCTGTAAGAGGACAAGGATAAAAGCAAGAATGAGGACTAAGGAATATCGAAGAGGACCCGTGCCAAACTTAAGAGGAAAGTGCCTCCAACTTCCCAGATGGTCCAAATCTTAAAGAAGGGGATTCAAGAGATGAACAACATGGAAGTTGAGACAACGGAAATTTTAAAGTCCCAAGCTTAGTTGCTGCTGGAGTTTTTTCTAGTCTTTTTGGGTTTTTTTTGTGGCCTTTACTAGCCTTTTTTTGGTGGTTGTTGCTTTGTAATTTTAATGTCCTTTCTACAACCTCTTTGTTTCTGGGATCTTTGACGTTTTATCTCTTTTATTTGTAAACTTTGTGGTTTTGAGTCCCTATAAAACACATTTTTTCCTCTTTCAAGCAAATTTTCCATCATAATAGTGTTGATGCTAAATCATACATTATTCTATTTACTACATCATTTCTTAAGATCTTGGTTATAATAATTCTTCACTCCACCATGCATCCAAATTGACCTTCATGATAAGAACCTTAGCAAACACCCCTCTACCTACTACAAAATGTAAGTGATCAACGAAGTTTAAAGGATCACTCATTTAAAAAGAATAAAATATAATCAATTTAGATGACCCTAATCTCATATGATAAGAACTTCCTTCTTAAATGTGTGATATCCTTTTAATGATCTAGTTAACCAAAAGATCTTAGAACCCAAAATTTTTATTTAATCACCCTTGGATGCATAAACTAATCTCATTTGTTTTCTCATTAAATGATCATAACCAATAGATCATATTTCTTTAAATTAATACACTACATGAATTGTATGAAGTCACATTAGATATCCTATAGGACTACCATCTTAGGTTTTGCAAAGCCTAAACTGTAGAGGAGAAAATTGTTAAGCCTTTCTCTTGTTCATTGGCCAACCCCCTAAAACACTAGAACACAAGAGTTGGCTTCTCATTTAGATAGTTTTGAGAACCAGTTGTTACTTAAAATTACACCAATAAATACCAAGAGAACCTAGATCCATATCATTATGAAAGCTCTAATCACAAAATTGGGAAGCCAAAAATGACATAATAATCTAACATCTCCTCCTAGGAGAATAAAATCCCTCCAAGAATTTGAATTTAAAATAGGTCCAAGCTAAGTGGCCCACCCATATGCTAGTTAGGGCATATGATTCCTAGTAGCCTTGGCTTGGGACAAAAAATTAAAGAAATGTTAAGTTCTATTCTGAATTGAGGTTCAGGCACATAAACATAGGTGGGACCCATATGCCCAAGGTGGCATATGAGTCCCAGATCACTAAATTTGGGCCATACAATCAAAATCATTGAATTAGGATTGGTCATTAGATATGTGTCAAGATCATCCTTGGAAAGATGCATTAAATAAGGCTTGTGGATGTAAAATAGAATGAAATAAGGCATAAAGAAGCCCAATTTTAGCTGGGAGGGCCCAAACAAGTGTGAAAATGTAAAGGGATAAATTTTTCTACACTACACCTAGTTAATCCAATTGGATCTAGGATCACTTTTCCTACTAATCACTTATAAAGTTACAATGAATATTTTTGAAATGCCAAGATCCTCTCCATTTTTCCATGTACAAATCTAAACATCACATGCCATGTTTCACATATACACTTACAAGAGAAACTCAATACTATGACAACCCACTCACTCAACCAACCTTAACTACTAAACATATGCTTCTTTATATAGACTCAATATCATAATAAATACAACCAAGAGGTACGATAAAACCATGTTCCTTAGAACCATGATTACACAAAACCATTGACCCTTCTTTTACTTTTTGACACACATTAAATAATTTTTCCCAAATAATAATTATTTTTTATGCCTCCTCCATAAAAAGAAATTAACTCAATATTACATACAACTTTACAAATTACCAAAAATAATTACCTAGTGCAAGCTAACCACATCTCCTAGATGCACCACAACTAAATAATTATTTAGTTAGACCATTATAATAAGTAATATTATGAAATGGTATACAACACCAAATCCTCAAACTTACAAGTGGGAATATTGATCACTTCTCTAGTGTTTTCACCTTCTCTCATTTTTTCAGCGAATGATTCATTCTCAAAGGTTTATTCTAATTAATCTAGTGTTGATAGTTCATTTATTCCACATATTACTCCTTGACATTTATTTGTTTCTTCTATGAGAGGTTTTTATAATTCTATACCTCTTGTTCATCAGGATCCATTTCATTGGGACTGATTTCTATCAAACATCACTTGTTTGTAGAGTCCCTCTTTTAAAATCCAACACTTCAACAATACTTATTACTACAAAATTTTAAGTTGCTTCTTCACAAGCTTCTAGTTATTGTTTGAAGCAAACTCATCTTCCTCTTCTGAAAATTAGCTTGCTATTATACTTCTTGGTATATAAGATTCTGAATATGCTTCATAGAGAGAATCCTAAGATTCTTTCTAGTAGAACATCACCTAGAGAATTTGACCAAAATTCAAAGAGTTCATCCTCCTTGAGGGGGTCCTTCTAGTTAGTTATTCTTTTCTCTCTTTTTTGGGTGAGATTTTTCACATTGATGTTTCTCCCTTTCTTCATTTTTGAGAGTTTCTTGTACTTGAGTGCCTCATTAGGATTAGTTGTTGGGACACAATTTCTTTGTACCCGCCTAATATATGCTTTAGGTGGGTGTTACTATAGAATATTCCTTTTTCTAGATAATATTCTACAAAGATAATATTTCTTAGGTGTGTTTCCTTTTATACTTATAGATACATTTAATTTTATATGCTACATATCTTAGATTAGTGGAGTTACATGCCTATTCTTAGGCTACTTAAGCATTATTGTAGATGGAAATTACTCCCACTTCCACTATAAATATTTGCATCATATTGCATGTTTAATACACTCAAAATTTTAGTTATTAAATTCTTTTTTTTTAGTTGCAGTAAGAGTGTATGTGAGCTTGACTTATGTGGCTCAAACTACTTGTAGCACCAATCCAATTGATCTTGTAGATTTAACATCTAATACCCACTAGAAATTAAATAACTTCTTTAAGGATAATATCCCCAAGAAAGAGTATTAACCCCATCGTAGAAACAACATGGTCTCTTAGCTAGAATAAATGATAAAATTTCCTAACCATCTAGAACTCCTAAAAAATTCCATAAGAAGATATTATTCCAACAAAAAGACCATTCTTCCCCACCAAATGAGAAGTTTTAAAGATAGACACTTTACACTAACTAGCATCTAAAAAAAATTTTACACAAAGGGGATGGATGAGGAGAAGAAATAATAATCAATGATTAGGATTTTCATTAGTCCAATAAAAAGTTAGCCTTATTAGTATTATTGAAAATATAGATGAGTCCCTTCTTAACAAGTAATGAAACTTTCTTCATAATATTATATAACATAGAGAATATCCTAATAAAAATCATTATTGAAACTACATCAACAATAATCCTTAATAAATACCTAGATAGGAAAAAATTGTGGTAGTAGTCTACTCATACTATTGCACCATCTATAATAATGTTTAGTAGCTAAGGCTAGACTATTTATCATAGAAAATTGAATATCAATACCACAAGTATTATGTTGGTATAAAAAGATGGTCCCAACTAATAAAACTCAAATTTTATAGTCATAATTTCTTTTCCAAATAAAATTCTTAGAATGATTGTCAAACTCTTCTTGAAAATTTTTAGGAGAAGAAAGCACCAAGAATTTATGAACAAGAAGAGCATTAAAAAATATTTTGAAATACTATGATATCCATCAAAGTACAACCTTCGGAAGATCTAATTTGAATCTAAAATTCTAAACCTATCATGAATCTATTTCCACTGAAGATGATAAGGATTGTCAAATTACATATGAATACCAAGGTAATCCAAATGCAGAGTTATAAACCATAAAATATGAGAAATTCATTATTCGTTATTGAAAACAATATTAAAGAAATAAATATTGGCATTTTCCTAATCAATCTTCTAGCTAAAAGCTTTCAAAAATATATTCAAATCACTCACATAATTTGTAGCCTCTTTCATTTTAGCAACTCCCATTAACACAATATCATCAAAAGCTAAAGATGAAAAGGATATTAAAGGTTCATAGCAATAGTGCAACCCTATATACATCTATTATATCTTTAATGAAAAGGGGAGCTTCCAAAAAGTTAACCATATGAATTAAAAGAAAAGGGGAGATAAAATCTCATTGCCACAATCCTCTAGTAATTTAAAAAAAGGGATACACATTTATTTACAAGAATAGAGGAGGAAAAACCACACATCTCATTACACAATAAATCCACCCCAAAAATAAACTAAAATTAAATAAAAATTCCTATGAAAGGACAATTTAACCTTAAAATAAACCTTGGACATGTCTAACTTAGAAAATATTGCTTTCTTGTTGGGTGGTGGCAAGAAGTTGAGTCCACTTCTTGACCATTTAGTGGATGTGTTTTCCCTAATTTTCATTATTCAACACATTTGACCTTAAAATTTGAAGCACTTAGAGATGGAATCTTGAAAAAAATCACTAGTGACAAAATGTAGTACTCAGAGTCTACTTTCCAATATGTAATTTATTTCAATACTTAGATGACGCAAATTGATTTTCAATAGGCATTTCTAAAAACCACTGTTTAAAAGTCATTTCTATTTACCATACCATGCATGTGTATGTCATCCATATTTTGACCTAAATAATCTTGGGAAAAATTTGGTAACTCACTGAAGCACGCTTTCCATATTTTTGGTAATTTTTTATTGATTTCTATTTTGTTAATTTTTTACTGTCCATATTTTGTGTTTTGAAAATTCGTTGTGTATGTCACACATAAGATGACCTAAACTTATCATTTTATCATTTTTTTTATAAATTGAAAATAATTTTTTGAATTATGTTTTCATGCAATTCGTTTGTCAAAAAATTACATTAATAAAAAGTTATTAAAATACTAAAAAACCTTGACAATTCAAGTTTATGGCCCTGTTTCATTAGAAATTAAATGAAAAATAAAAAAATTAAATACAATTGTAAAAAAAATTACATATTTGGAATCTACACTGTCTCATCTATAACGAGTTTTAATTTCATCAAAAAAATCTACAAAAAAATATCTTTAGACATATGCCCAAAGTCACTATTTTCTTATGACATTGCTAGGACCTTCAACTTGCAGGTCAAACTAGGTGTAGAGCCTAGGTTTGGATCACTAAACCTTTTCATGAACCAAAAAACAAAGCACAAACTTGACCAAAAATTCATATTTAAAAAAAATGGGGTCCTCTTTCATAAAAACAAATAAAAAATATGCTTTTATGAAATGGGATTCTGTTTTGAAAATTGCCAAAATGGAAAATTTGGATTTTTTCAAAATGGGACCTCGTTTTGAAAAATTTAAAATGGAAATTTTAAAAAGGAGGTTGAAATGGAAAATTTTGAAACGGGATCCCATTTTGAAAAGTCACCAAAATGGAATTTTCCATTTTTGAAAGTTTAAAAGGGATCTCGTTTTGAAAAATTTCAAAAAATGGATTTTTTTCAAAACGGGATCCTGTTTTTTGATTTTAGAATTAGGATCCTAAACCTAAATGGGATCTCATTTATTAAAAAGCGGGATCCCATTTTTTGCAAGCCGATTTCATTTTTTTTGCCTAAGGCGAAAACTTTTGCATTTCGTGGACTCATCTTCTTGCTCTTACCCTGTTAGAACAATTGATAGAATGAATGGTTCCTTAAGAAATAACAATACTATTTATAATCTAATGACCATTCACATATCCCTCTATTAAAGAATATCAAATAAAATTCAAGTCCACTTGTAATACATAAATTATTTTAGTGATGACATTAGAGAAGAGATTGCAAATCTAGCTATGAAATGAAGTATATCAAAATACTTTGCCCCACTTTCTAAGGAATCAATCCTAGAAAATTAAAATGTCTTGATTTAATCATCTTCTTATTATACTATGATGTACACACAAATATTACAAGATCATTCTTCAATATATCCTAAAATTATTGAAAAAAATCAATAGGATCCATCAAGACAATGAGACGTACCTTTGAATTTATTTTATTTTATTTTTCAATTCTATAGGATTAATTGTCCTCATAAGAAAACCATTTGTATTCTTAATAACCAAATAAGGGACATGATCTAAAATAACATTTTCCTCCACCACTATTGCAAGACCATTTTCATTCAATAATGTAGAGATATATGAAACTACTCCTTATTAAAATAATAGGATGATCACAAATTAATTTCTTGAAAAGAAATAATAGATGAAATAGCATTATTTATAATTCTTTCCTTAATACAATTATGAAAAAAAGGAGGTATATTATTCCCCTCCTAAAGCCAAATAACTCTTGATTTCTTTTTCCAAAATATTTCATCTCAAGTTCCCATTATTGAATTTGTTTGGACTTAAAAAACTCTTTCTAAACTCATTCTCTAACATTACCAAATTGTCTTATCTATTTTTGAAAATAACTACATATAAAAACCAAATGGAGGTTTCTTATCCACCAATTACATTTTCATGTGCTCATATAGAGCTTGATCATAAAGCCACATCAATTGGAACATGAATAAGGAATTTTTTTAAACAAAAAGAGAAAAGAAATATTAATGGGCCAATTATATAAATCATGCCATTAAATTTTTTAGAGGTAGTAGTCCAAATATCCTCAATCCAATAATAGAAAAAAATATAATCTTCTTGAAAATAGAAGTAGAAGCACATGTGATGTTATTCCAAGTGATCAACCACCACTTGCTTTGGCATCCACAATATTCAGAAAATATTTATATTATTAGAATAAGGTTGAATTTTGGCTAAGCCAATTCAAGCCTCAAATGTTCTCTTCAAAAGAAGGAATGGCATTAAAATCCCTAGCTAATATCTACGAAACAAAAGAAAACACAAAATGAACAAATATAATATACGACAATAACAAGAGCTTTTCTTGAAAAAGTGTAGGAGAATAAAAATTGAATATGAAAATCAGGGTTCCAAAATTGAAACAAGTACCAAGCATTGAAATGAAATGATTACTTGCCATACAAATAAAAGGTATAATTTGCTAAGATCCAAATGGAAATATAACCCTCCTATAGAACATGGAACTCAAACACATTGATATTGACTAGCTTACCATACTATAGAAGAAGTAACTAGCATTCCTCCACAAAAGTTTCATTTCCATAAGGAAAACAATATCAAGCTTATAAATCTAAATAAGTTCTCAAATAAATTTTTGATGAGGGGTGATACCTAAACCCTTAGCATTCCATGAGAGAACTATATTTTTTTGGAAATAGAGATTTGAGAATCTAAACTGCGAATGAGCTTAAATTCAACCAATGTTTTCTTAATAATCTTCACTCTCTCTTGATCACTTTTCCTACCCACTTTTAAGAATTTATTTTCATCATTTTTTTTAATATTGTTTGTTGGGGATCTAAAGAGCAAGAATTTTATTTTTATAATTATACTTGCTATCACCTATATGAAGAGCATATAACATTACACAATCTATAGAATTTGAAAATCTAACCATCAAATATAAAATTCTAATATTTAATCAAACTCCAAGATTCCCCCTTCAATCATCCACGTGAAAAAAGTCAAAATAGACTAAATTTTTATTACCTATAATTTTTTCCATCAAAATTAATTCAATATGCTCAAAGATAATCTAAAATCACTTAAAATAAAATATTTAATTGTTGAATAACATCATTTCTAAAGTAGAAAATTTCAAAACTAAAATACAATCAACAAGAAATTATAATTTTAATGTTTGGTCCAAAAAATACGTCCCTCTTCGAGGCGCCATTGTTCTACTTTGCTACACTTGTTACATAAAATGCTATATTAAGATACATATTTTATTTTCACATAATATATAGATTTTACGTAATGTCAAATCGGAAAGTAAGGAAAAATAGGGAAAATATAATGAGAAAAAGTAGGAAAAATATAATGATGAACCATGGTATTTTGAACTTCATCCTCCTAGTCTATAGGAATCTATTTAGTATAGTAAATTTATTACAAAATCATGAGGACAATTTGATAAAACTTAGAAACATTTTCTATCATAATAGCGTTGATGTTAAATCATACAATATTCTATCATAATAGTGTTGATGTTAAATCATACAATATTCTATTTATTAGGCCATTGCTTAGAATGTTGGTTATTAAAATTCTTAAAGGTTGATAATTGGTATTATCTTATTTACTCCACCATGCATCCACATTGACTTACACGATATGAGCCTTGAACAAACAACCCTCTACCTACTACAAAACATATGGATTCACTAAAGACTAAAGGGTCACTGATTTCAAAAAGATAAACAATTTAGGTGATCCCATCCTTATATGATAAGAACTTACCTCTGAAATGTGTGATGACCCTTTAATCATCTAGTAAACCACAATATCTTAAAACCTATAAATTTGATTGAATCACCCTTGGATGTATACACTAAGCTCATTTATTTTCTTATTTAATGATCATAACAAAAAAAATACATATCTAACATAGAACATATAAAAGAAAATGAATTAGGACCTACCATAATGTTGACTAGACAATAGAAAACCAATCACAAAAACCTAGATTGGCATATTTCTTTTGAGATTGTAGATCTCATTCTTCATCAAATGAATCATCAGACAAGTCAAGAAGTTTTGTGGGCCAAATCATCTCGCTACTCAATAATGAACAAAAATGGTTTTTCTGTCAATAGTGGCATGGTGTGATGCTTAAGTTGTTGTGTTGTTATTCTTTCCAACAAGGTTCAAACCCCATTGAGGTGTAATTTTTGAGAATTTATATTGGGGATGAATTCCCCCATTTGTGACCTCACCCATTCATAGCTCTAGATAACCAACATTCACCCCTAAAAAATAAATAAATGGCATTTGCATTTATTGACATCGTTGTTGTTCTCTCAATATCCTTATGTCACTATGTACAAATGATAGCATTCAATGTTAATACCAACATGGTAAAATTAAATCAAGAGTAGGGTATGTGCAGGATCATGAGGGGCCAAAAAGTGGCAATATTATGGGTATTTGTAGGGTATGTGGCTAATGAATTTTTTTTTACCCAAAATTGATGAAATGAAAAGGATTTTTAGAGGAGATTCTTAGCTTTCCACCAATATAAATTATTCTTTAATTTGAATTTAGTCAATAATTATTATTTATTTTCTATTAGAATTACAACTAAAGTCCTGATCGATAGGCTGATTCAAAAACATCTATAACTTTCAAATGGTATCACATTTTTAAATCCAAAACATGCCTCACATTCTATGTTTCACATACTATAGGATTAAAAAAGAAAAATTAAATTTCATGAATTTTTGACCAAGTTAAGGTGGTAAGACATCTGAGTTTTATATTTTTAAAAGTTATAATAAAAATTCATAATTAATTATTTACTTGGAATAAAATTACAAAAAAATATGCATCACATCTGGACATGAGTCTTCTACTTATATATAAAATCTTATAAAAAAATACTATCATTTTATTATGGTTAGGGTGGTCAGACAGACACCTACTTATTTTTTCCCTGAAATTTTAAACTACTGCATTGAAATTTCAAATTTTCATCAAATAGATTTTATTTATTTTTAAATAAACCTAGTAGTTTAGAAACTAAATTTAATTTTCTACAGATTCTATTCTTACATATTTTTTAAATAATATAGATAACTTATTCAAATTTTTACGTCAAGTTGCCTAACACTGATTTTTCTGAATTTTTTGCCACTTAAGGGCCTGTTTTTTCCATGATGATCCTGCACATACCCAATAGTAGTCACCACAATAAGACATCATATTTAATAAATAGATTTTCGAAACAATTTTTATTTTTTATTTTGTATGAAAGAATATAATTTTCTAATAATTTAATGAAATATTTACAATGGAAAATAATTAGTCCTTCATAAGAAGGATAGTAAACTATATCACTTTTTCTTAAAATTTGTTAGGGTCAAAAAATTTAATGAGTCTTCCAATCAAAAGTATGTTACCAAAATTATAAATTATATTAGCTTATGTAATTTGTTTCTTAGTTTTTATCATAGCGAGTTATATTTACCACTCTTTTCAATTTGAAAAGGTTTAATGAGTTCATTTTAATAAAGATATGTTTTTCAAAATTATAAGTTACATTATTTATATATATTATTTAGTATCTCATTATTTATATAATTTATTTTTACTTGTTTTTATATATTGTGATATTAATAGATTCATCAAATTTGTGTAAATGTAAAATTTAATAAAGATTTATTGTGAAAATTGATAAATTTTATGAAAATGATATAAAGTAATTTTTTACAATTTTACAAAAAAATGCTTGTAGATTGATTTCTACTAATTTTATCAATAGGATTTTTTTTAAAAAATTAAGGGAAATAAGGGGAAAAGACAAAGCTAATCAAATGAAAGTAGTAATTCTTTTTTCTTTTTCTCTCTCTCTCTCTTTTTTTTTTAATTTATGAGTATGCAAACAAGGTATAACATGGTTGGTGGTGATGTAGCAGAAGAATAAATTTCTTATAAATTTACATAAATTCAAAAATTAATTAATTTTTGCATATTTTTTGATAAAGGAAAAATGGGTTTTACAAGGACCCAAAACCACAAAGTTTACAAGCAAAAAAAAGATACAACATTACAATCCACACAAAAAAAGGGCTGCTCAACAGAAAAAAAACAAGAGAAGACCGCAACCAATAGCCAAAAGCCAACGTAGGCTACTCAAAAAAACTAGCATAGAAACACCCTAAGCTAACTTAAAAACTTTAAAGTATCAACAACCTCAACTTCAAGGTTGCACAAATCCTGGGTGCCCTTTTTTAGAGCTTGAAACTTTTGAGGTGCCAAATGAATCTTTCTCTTTAGGTGAGCTCTTGTTCTTTTCGAGATGCTAGCTTCCTAAGTCCTACTATTTTCCTTATCTGCATCTAGATCCACCACCAATGAACCCCTTTGGAGATTGTCTATTCTCTCAACCATAGTGGTCATGATAGTGGTGTTGTGTTTAGAAATTTTGTGGTTCTACTCCATGATTGTTTTCATAGTGTCCTTGATTTTGCTAATTTCTCCCTCTAAAACCTTCATCTTATCCCCATAATCCTTCTTCATCTTGTCCATGATCAGAATGTTTCATTGAAGGCTCTCATCCATGACCTAATATTCTCCTCAATGCACTCAACCACAACAGTATTATGGGTAGCGCCTTTAGCTTTCAATTCTTCCAATTTACTAGTGAGAGCCCTATTTTTTAAGCTAAGTTCCTTTATTTCATGAAAAACCGATCTCATAATCCTGAAATAATCCATGGCCCCATTTCTAGTTATAGCTAAAATGTCATTAGGGTACTCCCGGTCAGACTTAAAATAGTGGTCTTCAAGGTTAAGATTACTAGGGAATCTAGGTCTATTTTCTCTATCTATGGAAAGGTAAGAAGTGTAGGACTCCTCACTGGCTTTGGGGGATTCACTTTTATCCTCTGGGGAGTCCTTGAAATAAGAGAGTAGCTTGTTAACAAGGGTGTCCTTCTTCTTTGGATCTTTCTGTGTAGAGTCGATGGGGGTTTTCCTAGGGCCCACTTTTTTAGCCAAATCCTTTCTCAGCGGGGTTTTTTTCCTAATTTCTTAGGGGAAGGAAGGTCTTCCTCTTTCCAATCAGAATCCTAGTTGTCTTTTTCCTCAAACATGCTAACATCAGTATCATAATCTTCAAAGGTCGAGGCCAAGACAAGATTAGATAAAGCCGTCATGTTTTAAAATGTTCATAAATAAGCCGAATGCGGTTAGTATGCAAGACAAGGTATTTCCTAGGATTCCTTTTATGATCTCCAAAACTATTACTCAAGGAGAAACATATATAGTGAGGGAAATAAACCCTTACCTTATGGTGAAAATGATTGAGAAGGGAAAAATGGTAACAATAGACTCTAGTAAATCTGCCATCCAGCGTGATGTATTCCATTATAATTTTGAGAACTTTCATCCATAATGCCTTGATAGAATCTAGATCAAAATAGCTGCTGGAAATTTTGATCAACTTTTTCTTTTCCTTATCTCTTTTGGGAAACTTAATGATAGCCTCATCAAAAAAAAATTTGTCATGGAAGAACTTCATCCCTTCCGTTGAAAGACTAGTGACCTCCCTAATGAGATTCTCGTCCACACTGACCTTCCTGCCAAAGAGAATAATTTCTCCATTCCTCCAATAATTGGAAAATATGTAGTGGCATTTGGGTCTAGGCCATGAAGCTTCTTGATGAATAGGATAATCTCACCATGCTCTACTTTCCCCCATACCTTTGGGTTTTTCTTATGCATTTCATATCTGGTTGGCTCTACTCTTTTCCTGCTTCCCCCCATTATCTCATTCAATTTACTTGTATTTCTTGTAGAGCTAAAACCTTCAATTAAAATGCAACATCCGAACAAAAGCACCCACAATACGTGTCAGTTCTTACATCTAGTAGAGTTAATAATTGCAGCCCCATCAAATCTATTGATGACTTTGTACTTGACCTTATTCTCCTTCATCATCAAAAAAAGTGGAAACTTTCCCATGGATGCTATCATACTCGATCAAGGCTCTAACATCAACTCCCAACTCATTAAGGTTCTTCCATGTATTAAACCCTTTTTGCTTAGCTTCCTCGTTCGCAAAAAAGTCGGTGACACTATTGGCTTCCCTAAAGGAATGAGTGACTCTAACTTTATCAAAATTAGATAAAAGAGCCTTAGCATATTCGATCCAACATTTTATGGACCATGATGGAGGGGTTTTTCCTAAAATACAATCAATAATGTTTTTTGAATCACCCTCTAACCAAATGTTTTTAACTTTCATCCTAAAAGCAAGGTTAATGACCTAAAAAGCCCCTATGGCTTTGGCCACATGGTTAGATTGCGTACCTAAGGAAATGGCCACCACCATGAAAAAAATACCATTATAATCCCTTATCACGCCCCCACTTCTAGCCAAACCTGGGTTTCCCTCAGCTGCCCCATCAAAGTTTTCTTTTGACCAGCCTCTAGGCGGATGACTCCAACACACTCCTTCTCGATCCTTTTTAGCAGGTTTTGAGGCCTTAGACACATCATTTTTGATATTCTAGTCCTTAGCCATCTTGAGGTCATAAGATGAACATACCACAACTTCCCTATTATTCTCTTGATGGGGAATGATATTGAAGTTTTCCATAATTAATCTAAAAGTTTTCTCAAACATAATATTCTCTGAAGTTTCCTTTTCCCTAAAGATTATGTTATTTTGTTCCTTCCACACTCCCCAAGCTATATATGGGAATGTAAAATCCCAAATTATTCAAATAGAATGATTCAGAAAAGGAGAATTCCATTGGATGAAAAAGTCCTTGATAGAATAAGGAAAAACCCATGAAAGGTTCCAGAGAGCTAGAAATCTACCCCAAATTGCAACCACAAATGGAAAATGAAGAAATAAGTGGTTTCCAGTTTCCACCTCTTCCTTACACATGTATCATTGGTTAGGGATCTGAAAACCATGCTTACAAATATTGTCAATCCTAAGTAGTTTATTCTAAAGAAGGATCCAAAAACATATTTTAAATTTGGTAGTTAGGTATTTTATCGATGCCTTGGCCCAAAAGGCAGAGTGGGAATGCGAAAGGGAAAAAAAAGAGACAGCTAAAGAAATAGAGTAGTTGCCCAAAGAGTTAGCAGTCCAAACTAAGAGATCATCCTACAGACTCAACCTCATCCTGACAGCCATCAAAGAAGATTGAATCAATGCAAGATCTGAGCTAATCTAGAGAAGATTAACCCAACCCCAATTTCTCCAATAGTCCTTAAATAGTGTACCAAAAGTCACCTTGTAGATATCTACCCACCCTTTAAACCTATCATTAGAGATAAGGGGAACCTTCAATAACCATCTATCCTCCTAGAACTTAGCTTGATTCCCACTTCTAATGCTCCACCCAACACCCAACACCTAACTACATAATATATTTTCCTCTAATCATATCATTCCATCACACAAATCCACAGGGAAAATTAGGAGCTTCCAACAAAGCTTTAAAAGATCCAAAACTAGCCATGTATTTGTTTCTTGCAATATTTCTCCATTCTCCATTATACGAGAAAGCTCTCCAAATTTGCTTAGCAAAAAGTGTTCTATTCATCATTCTAATATTTCTTAGATGCAATCTTCCTAGCTTTTCAGGTTTGCAAAAAAAGTCCCAACCAATGAGGGGCATTCTTTTTCTTTCTTTAACGCTTGATCAAAGAAATCCTTTCTATATTTTTCAATAGCTTCTACATATTTGGAAAGGATATTGAAAAGACTCAATGCATATATCAGAAGGTTCTGAAGAGTAGCTTTGGGGAGTTGGATTTTACCTGCTTGACTGAGAAGAGATCCTTTCCATCTAGTGATCTTTTGGTTGAACCTATCCACTAGCGAGCTGCAAAAGGAATCAGGAGGTTAAAGGCACAACAACAAGCCAAGATAAAGAAAAGGTAAGGACTCCACTCTACACCCAAGAATTCTAGCAATCTTATTTTGTCTAGGTTTAGGGGTGTTGAATAAAAATATAGATATTTTCTGTTTGTTAATCATCTGGCCAGAAGCCATCTCATACTCATCCAAGATTTTTTTCAATGTCTTGGCTTCAACCACTATAGATCTCCCCATCAACATAGTGTCATATACAAACTATTGGTGAGAACATATCAAGTTACTAGAAGAAGGCCTTAGCCTCACCAAAGAACCCTAATCAACCAATATTTTTAAGTTTCTCCCAAGACATTCAACCATTATAGTAAACAAAATAGGTGAGATAGGATCACCCTATCTTAAACCTTTGGAATTCTTAAAGAAACGCGAGAGAGACCCATTTTCCATGACAAAGATGGATGTGGTAGAAATAAGTTGACCAAATAGCTGAAGGACTTTATTACTGAAGCCAAACATCGTCATGATTTTGAGTAAAAAATCCCACTCCACTCGATCATAAGCTTTCGCAATGTCCAATTTTAGAAGAAAGCCTTCATTTTTAGATTCCACAAGGGAGTGGATATTCTCATGGACAATAATTATATAGTTGAGGATCTTCCTACCTGGCATGAAACCATTTTGTTGATGGGAAATCAGAGAGGGAAAAATAATGAGTAACCTTGAGGTCAAGACCTTCAAAATAATTTTATAGAAAGAGTTACAGAGACTTATAGGCCTAAAAGCTTCAAACTTCGTAGCTCCAAGTCATTTGGGAATAACGACCAAAAATGTAGCATTAAGTTCCTTAAGGAGACTCCTAGAGCCGAAGGACTCTTTAACTACATTCACCACATCATCCTAAACAATCTCCTACAACCACTGAAAGAAGAACATAGGAAACCCATAAGGGCTTGGACCCTTGTTCCCATCAAAAGAAAAGACCGCTCTCTTAATTTCTTCCTAGGAAGGAATAGCAACAAGCAATATGGTATCTTATTCCTGAACAAGATTGGGGATGGCCTCTAAAAGGTAATCCTACTCTTCATGATTAACTCCATCATTCACTGAAAGGAGATTGTTGAAGAAAAGGTCAACTTGTCTTCTAATTTCTTCATCCTCCTCGAAACAGCTACCATTGTAATCAATGTGAGTGATTTTGTTATTAGCCCTATGTTTAGAAGCAGACAAGTGAAAATATCTAGTGTTTTTATCTCCAACAGAGAGCCATAGAGCCCTCGATCTCTGTCTCCAAAAATCCTCCTCTTTGGCTCTTATATCATGCATCTTCACAAGTAGTTCATTTTCTTTCACTCTATTCTCAGCAATGTAACCTTCCTGCTAGATTTTATCTTGAATTTCCATCAATTCAAGTTGAAGCTTAGACTTGATCCCAAAGATATTACCAAAATTTTCTTTGTTCCATCTTCTAATTTTAAATTTTATGTCCCTCAGTTTCTTAACCACCCTAAACATGGCAGTCCCAAAAACCATGATATTCCACCATTTCCTCACCTCTTCAAGAAGTAGAGGATGGGGAAGCCACATGCATTCAAATCTAAAAGGAAAATTCCTATTTCCTGTTATAGGGTCCACCACAAAACTAATAGGAAAATGATTCTAGCCCACCCTAGAGAGATCTTTTAAAGAACATAAGTAATTGGGTATGTGCAGGATCATCATGGAAAAAACAGGCCCTTAAGTGGCAAAAAAATTAAAAAAATCAGTGTTAGGTAACTTGACGTAAAAATTTGAATAAGTTATCTATATTATTTCAAAAATATGTAAGAATAGAATCTATATAAAATTGAATGTAGTTTCTAAACTACTAGGTTTATTTAAATATAAATAAAATCTATTTGGTGAAAATTTGAAATTTTAATGTAGTAGTACTTAAATTTTAGGGAAAAAATAAGAAGTAGGTGTGTGTCTGACCACACTAACCATAATAAAATGATAATATTTTTTTATAAGATTTTATATATAAGTAGAGGACTCATGTCCGGATGTGATGCATATTTTTTTCTAATTTTTTTCCAAGTAATTAATTAATTTTGAAAATTTTATTACAACTTTTTAAAAATATAAAAACGCGTATGTCTGACCACCTTAACTTTGTCAAAACTTCATGAAATTTAATTTTTCTTTGTTTAATCCTATAGTATGTGAAGCATAGAATGTGATGCATGTTTTGGATTTAAAAAATGTGATACTGTTTGAAAGTTATAGATATTTTTCAATTAACCTATCGATCAGGACTTTAGTTGTAATTCTAATAGAAAATAAATAATAATTATTTATTAAATTCAAATTAAAGCATAATTTATATTGGTGGAAATCTAAGAATCTCCTCTAAAAACCCTTTTTGTTTCATCAATTTTAGGTAAAAAAAATGTTGTCAGCCACATACCCTACAAATACCCATAATATTGCCACTTTTTGGCCCATCATGATCCTGCACATACCCAATTTATAAACCATTGATAAAAAATTAGTGCTCTATCTAATCTTACCTGAATCAAATCCTTACCAAGCCTTCGATTCAACCAAGTATAAGCAACTCCTTGAAGATCTAGATCAATCAACGCCTCATTATTAATGAAGTCCAAAAGGTTCATTCTGCTTTCTAGATTAACTTGGGAACCTCCAAAATTCTCACTTTCTTGAAGAGGGGTATTATAATCAGCCATAACAACCCAGGGTTCATTAGTGAATACCCTATGGAAGGCAACCAACTCAAGACAAAAGGATTTTTTGGCCCCTTTACCATTAGGAGCATAAATATTTGACTAAATCCAGCAAAACTTATCTCTAATATGGGTGAATTTGATCGCAACATGGTTTGAACTCACAATCAAAGGTTCCCCTTTAATAATACTTTGATTCCAAAAAGTAGCAATTCCCCTTGAGGCTCCCTCAGAGCTATTTTTGCTGACTCCACAAAACTTATACATCTTAATATTTTCCACTTTATCTTTAGGTATTTTGGTTTCTTGGACAAGTAAGATGCTAGGTTTATGATGCCTAACAAAATTGTGCAGCACATCCTACTTATGGAGGCTATTTAACCCCTAATGTTTCATGACATAATCTTCATATATTATTAGGAGAATGGAGTTTACAATTCTTAGGAATGGTTTTTTGAACACCATTCACAATATCTTGAAAACTAGCATTCTCTCTTAGCCATTTTGTTGATTTTCTTCCTTGGGTGCTCTTTGTGGCTCCACAGTTTTCCTTAGCTCTAGTTGTAGTAGAGACTCCACTTGGATTATTTTGTTGTTTATTATTCTTCTTATTTTTCCTAGAATGGGAGTTGACAACATCTCTATATGTTTCTTCTTGACTATCCAACTCTTTTCTTGACTCCTGATCCATATCTGATATCCCCTTTTGATCCAAGGGGAGGGTATCCATCAACCCATTATTATACTGGGTTGAATTCTCACTTGAGAGCTCCTAAGTCTAACTCAAGTCTACAAAGGTATCCTTGAAAAACTCTTGAGAATTGATAGTTTCTAAGATCTGAAAAGACTCTCGGCTTGAAGGAAAACTTCCTCCAAAAGCATCAAGTAAGAAAGGATTCCCAAAATCCAAAGACAAGACCTGAATAGGGATGTCTTCTAGGTGTAACTCTCTAACGTCCTTTCCATTTAATTAGTTCTCTGGGTTATTGAGAGGAGGTTCCTGATTTACCAAACCAACCCCACTAGCATCCATGACTTGCACCCCATCATTCTAGGACACCCCCACATAGATTCTAGCAAATGCAAGCCTTTTTCTTGCTATTTGTCATTGGATCTAATGAAAAAAGCTCCCCAAAAGAGTTAGGGAAGCCTCTAAAGACATCCTCATTCCAGTATTCCTGAGGGAGCCCAAGAAGTTTGGCCCAAACTGGAACATTCTCAAAATAAGAGTCAAACATATCAAGATTAGAAGTCCATTTCTTGAGAGCTAGGGAAGATTTGTCAATAATCTAGGGACCACCAATCCTCACAACCGAAATTTCCTCCTTGCAGGTAAACTCAAAAGCAAAGTAGCCTTTAGGAAGCGTTGCAATAAAAATTTTTCCATTGGTTCTCAACTTGTTTTTGACATATGCCCTAACAACTTGAATATTTGGTTTAGGGCCCATAAAATTTCCAACCAGTGTATTGTCCATAAGGGTAATATTGTGATCAATGATCATATCAAGGATAGAGATATCAAACTTACCTCTTACTGAGTCAAAAAAGTTGCGCACTAGGGGAAACACCGATTTTCCATTAGATCTAACTCCAAACAGAGAAGACCATGGTTTAAGTTTAGCGCCTACCCCACTAGCATTCCCCACCATCTTTTTGGTCCTTTCAACCTTGTTTCCTTTGTTATCCCCAACAGGGTTAACAACTAGGACATCCCTCCCCCCAGATCCACTAGAATATAACGGGAAAAGGGTATAATGTGAAAATGGTACAATGTACCAAATAACATGAAAAAGAAGATAAATTTTTTCTAATATTTATGGGTATGCATAGTCAATGTAGCTTGGTTAGTAGTGATGTAGTAAAAAATAAATATTCTAATATTCTAAAAATTAAATGTAATGTTAAAAAAAAATTAAAGTGTTTTATTTTTTGTGTACTATTTGATTGTGTTAGAATTAGCTATGGTTTCCAAGATCTTGAGGCCAAATGGAAACCACATAGGAGAGAATATGTATATGCAAATATGATTCAATTGATATGAAAAATGTAGTAGACACCCCTTGGTTTTATAGGCAAAGTGAGATGCAAGATGTCATTGGATTATGACAAGTGTCTTAATCATATGACATGAGACAACTTACCACACTTACCTAGATTCACATGTGTTACAAGTCAAAATATAAGATAGCAATTAAGGACAACTAATACCTTCTAGAAAGATTCCTTCCTAGGACCTAAGTAAACTTAACATAACATGTAAATAAGTCCCCTTGTAATGAATTAACTATGTACAAGACTTTATTTACACCAACACCCCCCCTTAAGTGCAACTTAGGGAGTAGCAGATTATTATACAAATGACATAAAAATGCAAGAATGATTCCTGAATACTAGGCCATGTTAGGTACCCATATACATATGCAAATGAAATCTCTCACAAATGGGGAAAAGGAGAAAACCCAGTGGGACAAAACTCCTACCAAAAAGAGAGATGAAATACAAAAATGAAATGCTCTCAATGATGCATGAGAAGGAAAAAACCCCATGTGAGGAAAAAGGACCCCCATAAGAGAGAAGTAGAAGAGAGACAATGAAGCCCCCCCTCAATGTCGAGTCTCTTGCAATGATGGTAGAAGATCGACAGTGAATGCTGAAGATGATTCAATTTTTCCAAACAATGTTCCTCCCCTTAGGAAGAAACAAAACCAAGAATGCATGAAGGATGTTAGGAAGATGGATGATATGAGATGATATCTCTAAAGCATGCTCAAGTATCTCCATCTGGATGCTGAAAGATGACCTAATCCAAACAGACATTCTAGGCCACACTATTGAAGAGGAAAATTTAGAATCTAGTATAGATGAATGTAGAGCACAATCCAAAGACAAATATATCCCCTCTTAAGACAAAGAAGTGTCCTCCAAATGTTTTCCAAAAGGATCTACAATCATGTCAAATTGCAAAGAATGATCATGTTGAGATTGAACAAGAGGGTCAAAGTGTTCCCTCACAACAACTAAAAAAGGTTCATCTCCATTAAAGAGAAGATGAATTTATAATCAACGTTGTCCCCCCAAATGTGCAATATGAGACTCCACAAACAAGTCTAAAACACTTATCATGAAGTCATCACAAGTAACAAAATATAAAAGAATATGAATGTCCTATTGCAATAAATCACAAGCCATATTTGTAGCAACACAAGCATCATCAACTACAACAATAGACGTAGGAGATGGAATACATGGCTCAAGAATTAGATCTAATGTGAGAACTCCTAAGTTCAAAAATAAAAATGTCTCCTCTGAATCATGGTTCACACTAGAAGTGTGATCAACACTTGAAGGAGCAATGTCACCATCAGAAGCAAAATATGCAAAGGTATACAACCAAGATGAATGATAAACCACCCTAGTAGTAATGATCTATCTATTATCTAAGTCTTGGATGATGAGTAAATTAGGTGTGAAATCCACAGTCCTCCCATCTCCACCATATGTAATCTGATATATGGAAAGAATATTTTTCATAAAATGAGAAACAAAAAAAATATCCTAGAAAGTGTTATCCCCAAAACTAATAGATCCCTTCCCAATTACACTCATGTATGTATTATTTCCCATCCAAATAGGGGACATAGTATAAGACTGAAAATAAGAGAATATAGACTGTGAAGATGCCATATGATGAGATGATCCTGAATCTAGAAGCCATCTCCTTGATCCATGACCTGAAAAGAGCACAAAGAGCATGTCCTTTATATTCTAATGTAGAAGCATCACCTTTATCCTTTTTATATTGTTTTGGAGAAGGGGGTGATTCAGACACTCTAGAAGGAAAATCAATGTGATTCCTTTTGAGAAGATTTTTCAACTCATCAGTATCCTTCTTATAACAATACTTTTCTTCATGTCCATACTTCTTTCAGTATGAACAAAAAGGCCTTTCCTTCTTATATGTTTCCCCTTTAGAGGGAGAGAATTATGATTCTTTATGTGTCTTGTTATTTTTCTTATTTTTCTTCTTACCAATATTTACTAATTCTTTTTGTACCTTAGAATTACTTTCCAACAATGTTTGTGACTTGGAAGACTTGATTAAACCCATGTTCACTAACTTAGCTTCCTCTTGGATTAGGATATTTGCAAATTCATCAAACTTAGGATCAATATATGATCCTCCCATAGAAAGTCGATTGGTATGAAAGCCATAAATAAATATTGAATACTCAGGACCAAGCTTGGATAAACAATTCAAAATCAACTATAAATACTCTTTACCAATGTTGCATTCTTTCAACTGTGTTCTTAGTTGCTTAAGTTTGGAGATGAATTCATGGGTGTGGTAAAAAATTTTTAGATCAAGATTCATCAAATCATTATCAATTTGATATCCCCTAATCTTATGGCTTTTACCATACAAATTTTCAAAATTCTCCTAATCCTTTTTAGTTGTTTTGTGTGATTCAATATGAAATTGCAAATAAAATGAGACTAATGAACATATGCATCCAAGTGTTTTCTCATGATTAATCTCCCATATTGTCAATTCTTTAGCATCAGTAGGTTGAGAAATGGTTTCCTTTAGATAGCCTATTAGGCCTTTTCCCATGAGATAGTTCTATACTAATTTTCTCCATGGAGCATAATTATATGGAGTTAGGAGTTCAATTTGAGATTTTCCCATTTGCAGGAACACAAATCAATAAAAAGAATACAAGTGACCACTACAAGATTACCCCCCCATATTACTCAATCATGAAACCCCCAAGTAATATATGATTTGTGGCACTTTATATTTTCTGCATTTACAGGTGCCACTTGCTAAAAACAATGAAGTGGACTTGATCTTCATACATGCAAATGCCAATAATGGGCCATAGGTTCAAAGTAAAAATTTAACAACATATGGGATAAAATTGATTGGACCACTAGAAAGTACATGAAAAAATATGCATTTTCAAAAAAAAAATCACCCAAAAAAGTTATTGTAGGAGCAATATATGAGCTCATGAAGTTCCCAAAATGAGGATGAAGCAATAAAAAATGTGTAAATCTGAAAATTTTGGAAACTCCAAAAAAAAAAACCAAATTCTAATTGGACCACTACAAAGAGCATGGAGAATTATCCCAAATAAAAAAAAATGCTTGAAAAAATGAGTCAAAATGAGCAAGTTATGAAGCTTTGAAGTTGAACCGCCAAAAAGAAAATGCAAATTTGTGAGGGGGGGAATTTTTTGTTAGCACGTTGATGTCATCACTGATGCAATGGTAATGTCATTAAAATATATGCAAAAAATGACGTCTTCTGGCCTGTCAAAAAGAGTATACTCCCCCTAGCTAGAATATTCCTTGATTTCCTGACTTAAAATTGACGCCCATCACTCGAATATTCACTTACTTGGACCATAGATTACAGAATCTTAGGGAATATTTTTATTTTCTATTTTTATTGAGAAGTTTGCCACCAGTTGATATACCATTTGCCAAAATTTAAATAAATGCGTTGCCATTTTATCAGACCGTCGGCGACGGAAATGGGGCCCACTTGGGTGAATTAGGAATTTCCATGTGGCGGATGAGGAGCTCCCCCATGGGTACGATGGTACCATCTAGGTACATTTCCAAAATTTTCAATCTATAGATTGTATAAACAATATTTTTATTTTTTAACAAAAAATTTCAAATAAATCTAGGTCCTAGATCATACTTATTCCATAATTTGGTGTGGATTAGATATGATCTCAAATCCAGTTGACTACAAATCCTAATAGGAAGAGTTAAAATGGTGGATAATGGTTCTAATCCTTATGGAGGTGAATTTGAATGTGATGATTGTGAATTATGGATGTCATAATGAATGATATTGAATGATGTAATTAACTAACTATGTAAAATATGAAAATGCAATAGTCTATTATGAAATCTAATAAATTGAATACAAGACAAAAATAAGATCTAAAAATAAAAATGATAGACATACATGCATTGTATAAACCTACAAATCAAGAGATCAAATCATAAGCACAATGAACACAATACTACATAATAGTCAACCAAATAGATTAGGAAAACAAGTGTATATAAATAGGAAAGAGATAGGGAACCATCATCCATGAAATGAGGATAGGACTTCTCACAAGTAGACTGGTGGAGAGTTGCCTATCGTGAATTAAGGAAGAGGTGTCAAAACATGAGTTCACACCTCTCAAGACACCTATCATCATTGACACCTCACTGAGAAAGGATCAATGGATACCTAAGTAGGATTTGGTAAGCCAAGTGTATGCAAAATGTAATAAAGTGCAATATATACACTAACACCCCCCCTTAAGCATAGTTTAGGTGGAAATGGATGAAATGGGTCCTAGCTACTAGCGTGGTAAGGCACCCATGTAAAATTCAAAAGAAATGAGTCTCAGCCATGAAGCTTGATAAGGTAGTCATGTATAATACAATATCTCTAAAAAAATAGTAAGAAAAAAAATTCAATGGGAAAAGCTATCCTCTTATGGCGTAGAAAATTGGAAAATCTTGAGAAAAGGGACAATTTCATGCTTAATTGGAGCTACTTTTGAGCACCTCTACATTATTCATCCATCAAAACAACATTTATAGGCCCCTAAGACCCATTATTTTTGATCTAGAGGCCCATTTCACTTGAGAAATCACTTAAATTGTGACAAACAACACTTGATTCATGCATATCCCAAAAATCCACCTTTAAATACCACTAGTGGGATCCATTCACTACCTTGAGTGAATGAGCCCACTCTGGTGGGACCCATTTTCCAAGGGTGGTGAATGAGTTCCTTTTGAGGGAAATTTCAATTTTGAGTGGGAATTCAATTAATTCAACATAATTTTTTGATGGATGTTGGCCTATTAGGTCTAAATAATAGGAAAATTAGGTGTTGATGCCTATAAATACTCATTTTAAGTCATTTTTCACATCTCTTAGTAATTTTAAAAAGAAAATTCTAAAGTCATGTCTTCCACAACAAGTTTCATTAGCAAAGTTGAAGTTTTAGGATAACAAACTAGGGTTTTTGCAGGTCTTGAAGCTCACTCTTGATTCAAGATTCAACATTACAAAGAGTTGATGATGGATTCCTATGGTGAATCATGGAGAAATCTAGGTTGAGGAGATGTAACTAGCCATCAAATCACACCTAAAGACTTGTTTTCAAAGTGATTCCATCTTCCATTTTCTCTTTGTCTTTAGATTAAGGTTTGCATTTCATTTACATTCCATTTACATGTATTTTTTCTCCATTTTGATGTGTTGTAGGATTTCTAGGGTTGAAGTCTTGCATCATTCAAAACACATTTGTATATCTTTTTCTAGCACAATAGAATATAGTTTTATCATACTTTAGAATTTCCTAGTCTTTAACACAATTAAGGCTAGGGTTATTTGTAGAGTTTTGTCCATTTAAGGTTTGATTACCCAACTAGGGGTTTGACCAAGGAAAACCCCCCTTTCACAACCAATTTTAAGCTATTTTGTAGGAATTTTTTGAGATCTCGACTCAGGTTTTTGTCTAAAAATGTTGTATAGGTGTCAAGGTGCATAACATAGATATGAATTTACAAAAAATTAAAAGTGGACTAATTCCCCATGGTTGGTGAATGAGTCCCTCTTGAAGTGACTTTTGGAGTTAGATGCAAATCCTAACACCCAGTTTGCAGAAATTAGTTTCTACACATGACACCTTGTCCTAGGACTAATTTGCCTAGGGTGGAAAATGAGTCCCAATCAACATAAAAGTCAGATTTTCCAAATTTTTAGAGTGTTTTCTAGTCATCTTCAACATTACAGGTGCACACATTTTGAAAAATTTCTTTCTATTTAGTTTGATTGTAATTTTGTTCATCTTTTTAAGCTTTTTGTAGGCCTCACTATGTTTTCAAACAAATTGTATATTTCATAGGTTTGGCATCAATAGTCAATCAATTTCATTAGTTAGTTGCATTTATAGTGTTTCATTTAGTCATACTCACATCATGCAATCCTCTATTTGAATGAACCACTACACATTTGGGGTTCTATCTCTCTATTTTTAGGTGAAAGATTCTAAGAGTGCAAGAGAAGTTCATTGCCAACCACAAAATTGTTGGTTCATTTTGGTGAACCTGCATATTGAACATTATCTCTTTCTAATTTATGTTTGTGTTTGCATCCTAGGACTCAATTGCATTTTTTTTCCTTTTTTTTGCATCCTAGGGATTCTTAAAATTGCATTAGTGAAATCATCATTTAGAGTTCATTACTACATCTTATTTCATACCATAATTCCAAAATTTTGCATTTTTAGTTTTTCTCTACATTGCATAGTCTTGAACACATCCAAAAAATTCAAAAAAATCATTCAAATTTTAAAAATACCTCTCTTGGGACTCATTCACCACCTAGGGAAAGTGAGTCCCACTACAATTTTTGAATCAATATTTCTAGAATTTAGTTTATTGCTTTGCACATTTTTGTTTCCTGCACTTTCTTTCTTGTCACAATTCAATTATCTTTTGATTCATTAGCATAAGCATCATTTTATTTTATGACATTTATGGATAGTCTTAGATGTTTGGAAATTTACTTTTTAGTATTAGCTCCTAGTTCTTTTAGATCAAATTCATCAATACATAAAAACATAAAAACAACAATCTCTACCCAACCTTTCAAAGAAATGATTCAATTTATAAATACCATCTCATCCAAGCCTCTTAGTAGTGATGATGTAGACAAGTTAGATGGAGTTCTTTACGAATTTTTCTCAATCACTTCATCCTCTAAATCTTGCAATGAGAAGCCTAAAACAATGGTCAATAACCTTTCCCTCAAACCTTTTAGTAGTGATGACCTTGGCTTGTTAGATGAAGCCCTTCAGGACTTCATCTCCCCTAAGTCATCCACTAATGTTTTTTGTTTCCAAACTACAATAGAGAACATCAAGACCTCTAACATTTACCTTGAACCGCTTAAAAAAATTGACAATAAGCTATCCCTCAAACCTTTTAGTCATGATGATTTTGACTTGTCAGATGAGCTCCTCTAGGACTTCATCTCACTCAAGTCATCCACTAGGGTTTTTTATGAGAAATATAAAACTAAGTATGTTAATGTGATTCAACCACAACTCATTCTTTACCCACCCTCATATAAAGTTCATCCTTCCAATAAACTTGAGTTCACTCTTTACCCACCTAAAACTTATGGGTTTTGGATATCTACTAATGTTACTATTGCTCATACATATAACACCAAAAACAATCTGCAACCACCACAACCGACCCCACCCTCTTTACCTTTACCTAATATGCCTAGTGCTCCTCGATTTCCCTCACACAAAAAGGAGTATGATCTTGTTGAACAATTAAAGAATACTCTTGCAAAGATTTCCCTTTGGGATTTACTTCAGAATTAACCAAACTATCACACTATTCTTCAAACAACATTACAACAAATTGTAGTTCTTCCTGGTACAACATCAAATGATGTGGAAGCTTTAATACATGGAATAAATGAAGTTAATCTTGATATTAATTTGAATCAACATGAGATCCCTCCTTTAGAGTTGTGAAAATGAAATGAAGCCTTTATGATAATTTCTCAATTCAATCGAATAGGTATCAAAAGAACCCTTATCGATAATGGTTCTAATCTTAATGCATGTAGTATGAATCTCGTTGATAGATTGTGTGTTGATAAGTCATAAATAATACATGATTCCATATCCATTCGAGGATTTGAAAATACAACAAAGAAACTGCTCGGTATAAATAGTGTACCTACTACAATGGGGGTGGCTACTTTACAAACTCCAATTCATGTCATGCCTTATGATCTTTCATATAACTTTCTTTTAGATAGACCATGAATGCAGTGCCTTTGACCCTTCATCATATAATGAAATATGTCTTTAACAATAAAATTTATCGAGTTGAAGTAGTCCTTGAGCTTGGAAGTTTCTTACACCTTGAAAAGGAGCTATAAGTCCTTTGAAAACATTAATTCCAACATCCAATATAGGCCCTATGGAAATTGAACAAAATGAAGAGGAATCAATGTCTAAATTATTTGGTGATGATTAGGGATCCTTAGAATTCACACCTTCATTTATGGGTGAATACATAATCACACAAAAGAAAGATGAGAAACAAGAACAAACAACCATCATGTCCACTTAAAATTCTACACAATCTTCTCAAATATCTCTCCTCTACTTTGGAAGAAAATATAACATACACAACAAATTTTGATGAGATAGATTATCATTCTCTGCCTAATATGAAAGAAATAGAAAGAGTTTATGGAAGAGGCTATGAAATTATGAAACAATTAGGATATACTAGAAAAGGATGTGGAAAGCATGAACAATGCATTCATTTCCCTATAAAACCTAATACATAAGAGACAAAAACTGGATTTGGCTATTCTTTTTCTAAATTGACAAATGTTGCTCAATGACCATCTTTGAACATCAACACTATTACGTGTCAACCAAAACACAAACTCACAATCAAGCATCCTGAATTGCTTGATATGAATTTATCACCATCATGGCAGTATGTTGATAGTGATGAAACTTTGAAACCAATATTAGGATTTTATGATAACAAATCCTCTACTACTCCCATGAAAAGAGTTACCTATGCTATGATATTTACCAATCAAAAAGATAGTGATATCACTAAAGAACCATATGATTCTGAAGCTACTACATCTAATGCACTCCCCTTAGGAGATACAATCGATGTGCTAATGGACATCGATGATACAGACACAGTTATTAATATCGGGAAGTTCCTTGACAATGAAGAACAAGAGGATGTCCACTACAACTTTAATTCACGATTTTCCTAAAAATTTTGCTTGGAAATATTCTGATATTCCAAGAATTGATCAAAAAATTGTCACACATACCATTGTTCTTGTTGAAAATGCTAAACACGTTCACTAAAAGATAAGAAAAATGCACCCTAATGTAGCCTTGCATTTTAAAGCATAGCTTGAAAAACTCCTTGATACAAGCTTCATTTGACTAATTGATTATTCTCCTTGGATCTCAAAAATTGTCATTGTTGCTAAACCTGATAATCGAATTAGGGTATGTACAAATTTTTGTGATTTGAATAAAGCTTCTTTAAAAGACAACTTTTTGCTTCCTAATATTGACATGATCATGGATTCAACTGCTGGAAATGCCTTGTTGTCATTCATGGATGGATTTTCTAGTTATAATCAAATCCTTATTAATCCTCACGATCAATACAAAACTGTATTTACCAATGTTTAGGGAACGTTTTGTTGGGTTGTGATGCCCTTTGGTTTAAAAAATGCTAGCACAACTTATCAATGAGCAATGACCTTGATATTCCACAATTACATACATAATTTTTTTGAAGATTATGGTGATGAAATACTTGCTAAATCCTTAATATGACAAGACAATGTAAATGTTCTTTAGAAAATCTTTGAACGAATACGTAAATATAATATGCGATTGAATCTAAAAAAGTGTATCTTTGGTGTAGATAGTGGTAAACTTTTGGGGTTTGTCATATCTCGTAGAGGCATTGAGATGGACACAAAGAAAATTGCTACCATTATTAACATACCACCTCCTAAGAACATTTCTCAATTACAAAAGTTACAAGGCCGAATTCAACCTATCCATCATTTTGTTGCATCCTTAGGCAACCGCACATTACCATTCATCCATCTCCTCAAAAATGGTGTGCATTTCGATTGGAATGGGGGTTGTAAATAGGCTTTTGAGAGTTTAAAGGAATATCTTGCAACTCCACCCATATTACAACCCGCCATGCTAAACAAACCATTCATCTTGTACATAGCTACATCAACCCATCCTCTTGCAACATTGTTGGCTCAACAAGATGATCATGGAAAAGAGCATCATGTTTATTACATTAGTCAAACCTTAATTGATAATGAAACTTGATATTCACCAATCGAAAAAAAAAAATTGGATCTTTTATTTGCTACTAGTAAGTTGCAACATTATTTACTAAATGATGAAATACAAGTCATGACGAAATTCAATCCCCTTAATCATCTTTTTAATAAAATAGAACTATTGGTATGCTTAGCTAAGTGGGTGATGTTGTTAACTGAGTTTTACATTAAGTTTGTTTCCCAAAAATCAATCAAAGGGCGAGCCTTAACTAATCACTTAGGTGAGGTTCCTTCTCCTCTCACTTTTCCTAATCACGACCCCTTTCCTGATGATAATTCTTAACCGTTGATGCTAAAACATGGGAATTCTATTGTGATGTATCTAAGTGTCAAATAGGTTCTCATGCTAGAGTGGTATTAATTGCACCTGACGAAAATCCTATTACCTTGTCCTATCACTTAACTTTCCTATGTACAAATAACACAACTGAGTATGAGGCATTAATCATCAGATTGTGAGCTGCTTTAACAATGAATCCTAAATATATCAAGATATTTGGTGATTCACAATTAATAATCAAACAAATGATAGGGACATATCAAACTAAACATGACAAGTTATTGCAATACAAGGATCTTACAACGAAACTATTAGACAATTTTGAATCATTCATCATTGATAACATCCCATGAAAATACAATCAACATGCTGATGTGATGGTGAGTACAACCTGTCTTATATCCCCACATGATCCTTAAAAAAAATTTACCTTTGTTATTCACCGTATCCTAAAGCCTTCAATTGACACTCATTCCAAAGACATTTTAACTATCACTCAAGAAGACTAGTGAGAATGGTATGACACAATATACAATTATTTAAAATATGGTACCATTCCCAAGCCTATACTGACAAACACTCAAAATTGTTTATGCAAACTAGCAGCCAAATACGTGATCCTCACTAATGTATTGTATACAAGATCTTTCAATGGTCTTTTACTCAGGTTTCTTAAGGATTCTAAAATCCCTATATCCCTTGAGCAAGCCCATGCTAGTGCCTGTGGAGGTCATTTTGGAGGATAGTCATTAGTGCAAAAAACTTATCCATATGGGATATTATTGGAGATATATGGAGAAAGAATACCTCGCTTATATTAAACAACATCACAAATGTCAAGAACATAGCAATTTGATTCATGTTCCTACTTTTGAGCTCCATGCCCAAGTTCCCATTTGGTCATTTTTAGTACGAGGACTGGATCTTATTGGAAAAATTTCACCACCCTCTTACACTGGACATACATTTATCATAACCACAACATACTATTTCACGAAATGGGTGGAAGTTATTCCTCTTCCATCTACAAATACTGAAGTAATTTGTCATTTCATATTGGAAAACATAATTGCTCACTTTGGGCTTCCTTCTACTATCGTTTCAGACAATGGAACCCCATTTAAGAATGACGAAGTAAGGAAATTTCTTGAAACATTCAACATTCAACATAATTTTCCACACTGTATTATCCACAATCCAATGGGCAAGTTGAAAGCACTAATAAGATTCTGGAACAAATCCTAAAGAAAACTATTAACAAACATCATAAAGATTGGCATACATAATTAAATTATGCACTTTGGGCCTATCAAATGAGTGTTAGATTATCTATGGGAACTACACCTTATAACATTGTCTATGCCACTGATGTGATCATGCCTTTCGAGTTAGAAATTCCTACATTGCGAATTTCTCTTCAAGACCTTATTAACGATGCCACTTATAAAGACCAACGATTGAACCAACTTGAGATGCTTGATGAAAAACATATTAATTCTCTTGAGCACCTCCAAGCTTACATTAAACAATTACAACAAAAACATGACACTCATGTCATTTCTCAAACGTTTCGTAAGGGTGATTTTGTTCTTTATGAAAACGAATGTACTGCTAATGTTGACAATGAAGATAAGGATAAATTCAGCCCTAACTGGTTAGGAACATACATAGTTGATAACAATTATGGTTTTGGTGCTTATATTTTAACAAATCTTGAAGGCACACTCCTTAAGGAACCTATCAATGTCGTGCATTTGCATCGGTATTACCTCTAATCTCTTTGGATAGTATGATTGTTAAAGCAGTGTTATTTAAACTTATTTGGTGTCATTATAAATAATTTTCACATTGCTTCGTTCTTGACAACTAACCATGTGTTTGTCTTGCACACAAAGGTAATTATTTCAATTCCTTTTATAATTACTTTAGGTTTCATACTATTCAACCTTGTGTTTTGTTAAGTTCAATCCTTATATGAATTATAGGTATATCTGATTTAACATACTCTATTCCATTTAACTATGTTGTATCTAAAATGAAAATGAAATACATTTTACATTAGATCACATTAGTCATATTAAATCATGTACACATTAATAAAATACTTTTAACATAAGTTATTTAATTAATTACATTACCATTTAACATTCAAACACATAAAGAAAAATTATAATAACATCAAATTCACATGTGTGTATATATATATCTTGAAAATTATTATCTACATCTCCATATTATATACAAAATCAATAAGGTCTTTGCGAGCTAGACCCCTCGAGCTCTAGTGCTCATGATCTAGTCCCTGGGTGTCATGAGACGGTCGTGTGTGATCGTGATCATGAGCTACCGACTCTGATTGCATGCTTCAAACCCTGTACTCAACCAAGATCCAGAAGTCGATCCTCTGCCATATGATCCCTCCCCATTCGTACCTGTGTTATCTCCCAACCTCTGCTGAGGTTTGCGATGACTGTCCCTATAGCATAGAATATGACACATTATTTATTCAAAAAATGTGATATTGTTTGAAAGCTATATATGTTTTTCAATCATCCTATCAATCAGGACTTTAGTCATAATTCAAATAGAAAATAAATAATAATTATTTATTAAATTCAAAATAAAACATAATTTATATTAGTGGAAAGATGAGAATCTCCTTTAAAAACCCTTTTTGTTTCATCAATTTTGGGTAAAAAAAAGTTGTCATCGACATACCCTACACAAACCCATTGTATAGTCACTTTTTTTCCCATCATGATCCTGCACATACCTAGCTAAAAACCTATCCATCTACATCCTCCTTAGTTGTATTGTTTGCTTTGGAAACTATACAACGAGTACATAAGGTCTCCATAAGATCTTGTCCTCCTCCAGCTGATCAAATATAACCCTCCAAAAATGTAGATTATCATACTGCCATAAATGTTGTAGAGGATAGCCAAGCACTCATGGATATCATGTAGCTATAGCACAAGGGAACCTGATAGGCCTGGTGCATGTAATATGCTCGAGGCACCACACTTGTAGAAGTGTGGAGTGTACCATACTGTTGATATCTTGAAACAAAAATTGGCCAAGATCATAATAAAGGTTTGCTAGGATGCATCATCCCCAAGCATAGATTTTCATGTGCTCATACATCCCATGAATCAAGTGTACCAATCCTCCATCCAAGTGTTTCACTCATCCATACAGATTGAGAACAAGAGCCACTATATGCATCATAATCCATTGCACAATAGAGGCTCGTGAATATAGAAGCATGGAAAGCTTGATTCATGCTCTCATGTTCTCATCATGAATAGGTCCATCTAGGTAGTACTGGCATATCCACCTTCTTCTTGCAGAATGACTGACCCCCCTAGAAATATACATGTTCTCCCCGAATAGGAAATCATAGAATATGGTGTACATCCTTGAGAGTGATGGTCATCTCCTCAATAGGAAGATGAAACATACAAGTATCAGAGTCCCAACACTCACATAGGGCCATAAGCATGACATAATGGTATCTCATAGGTGGCATCAAATATGCCCAATTGATAACTACTACCTATAAGTGTTATATCTTTGCTACTGATAGTGTTGGGGCTAAATCTGTAAGAAAGCTAATATGTCTCCCTCCTAGCTATTGTCATAACTGGGCTGGAACCTATCAAAATAATAACAATATCCTCTAAAAATTAATCTAATATCTTCAACTTTAACATTATTCATCATGCAAGTGTGCTAAAGTTCATCTAGTGTGCTTTCCCAAAGGCCCTAAACACTTTAGAACCCTTTTAGGACACTTCGCAAAGATATGGGACACTATGCAAACCTTTTTCCAAGATCCTAAATTAACCTATAAATGCATTAAAAATCATTAATTTTTTACAAAATCACAAAGTGAAAGTTGCAGAATCAACTCACCTCATAGTATAACTCGTCGCATGCCACTTGCTCTCGAAGCTCATCCAGTCGTGAAGGTGTATAATCTCGTCTACTCAACATCTTCTCATCTCATTCGTCACTCTCAAGCTACACAAAGATAAAATGCAATTGTAAGTAACAAATTACTTTCCTTGATCTATTTTCATCTATTTTCATCACTTTTACTCTTATGCATTAAATTAGGGTTATTTTATCTTAAGAGTTAATAAAGCATCTTTTCTTCAGAACAACATAACGGGAGCTAGGGAACTTCCTTTTTTATGACATTTGATGTGTTGGAATCATGATTCCGCACCCAACATCATCAATAATCTATCATAATGTGGCATGGTACTTGTAAATTCCCTACAATATGATGTTCCTTATTCGATGTGGCTAGATTGCTACCTTGATTCCACCTTCGTAAACCAAGTGGAATCAAGGGGGGCCATACATCTACCCTCAAATTGGATTCTTAGGAGTTAGATAAAAGGATTTTTTGAAAATTAACAAATTTTTGTTGCAGGATGTGGTTCCTAATGTTGTGGTTTTGTAAATAACTACACTGGGGGCTTCATTCTCCCACCTTTTGAATGAGTATCTGTTTATGTAATAAAGTGCATTGTTTAGATTATTTTATCTTACATATGCACATAGAGTCATATGGGTGCTAAAGTGGGGGCTACATGTGGCATAGAAAACTGGACACTCTTCAGAAAAGAGACAATTTCATGCTTAATTAGACCTACATTTTGAGAACCCCTACATTATTCATCCTTTAAAACAACATTTATAGGCCCCTAAGACCCATTATTTTTTATATAGAGGCCTATTTCACTTGAGAAATCACTTAGATACAAACAAACAACACTTAATTCATGCATATCCTAAATAACCACCTTCAAAAACCACTAGTGGGACCCATTCACCACCTTGGGTGAATGAGTCCCCTCTAGTGGGACCCACTCATCAAGGGTGGTGAATGAGTACCTTTTGAGAGAAAATTTAATATTGAGCACGAATTCAATTATTTCAACTTAATTTTTTAGTGGATGTTGGCCTCTTAGGTCTAAATAATTGGAAAATTAGGTGTTGATTCCTATAAATACTCATTTTAAGTCATTTTTCACATCTCTTAGTCATTTTAAAAGGAAAATTCTAAAGTCAAGTCTTTCACAACAAGTTTCGTTAGCAAAGTTGAAGTTTTAGGACAACAAACTAGAATTTTTGCAGGTCTTGAAGCTCACTCTTGATTCAAAATTCAACATTGCAAAGAGTTGATGATCGATTCCTATGGTGAATCTTGGAGAAATATAGGCTGAGGAGATGCAACTAGCCATCAAATCACACCTAAAGACTTGTTTTCAAAGTGATTCCATCTTCCATTTCCTCTCTATCTTCATATTAAGGTTTGCATTCCATTTACATGTCTTTTGTCTACATTTTTGATGTGTTGTAGGATTTCTAGGGTTGAAGTATTGCATCATTCAAATGACATTTGCATATCTTATTCTAGCACAATAGAATAGGGTTTTATCATACTTCAGACTTTCCTAGTCTTTAACACATTTAAGTCTAGGGTTTTTTGTAGATTTTTTTCCACTGAAGGTTTGATTATCCAACAAGGGGTTTGACCAAGGAAAACCCCCCATTAGACAACCAATTTAAATTCCTTTTTGTAGGAATTTTCTGAGATCCCAACTCAGGTTTCCATCAAAAAGTGTTGTACAGGTGTCAAGGTGCAGAACAAAGATCTAAATTTGCAGAAATTTGAAATTAGACTAATTCGCCATGGATGGTGAATGAGTCCCTCCTGAGGTGAATTTTTGAGATAAATGCATATCTTGACACCCAGTTTACAAAAATGAGTTTCTCAGCAAAAAACCCTATCCTGGGACTAATTTTCCCAAGGTGGCAAATGAGTCCTATTCAACATAAAAGTTAGATTTTCTAGATTTCCAAATTGTTTTCTAGTCATCTTCAACTTTACAGGTGCACACATTCTAAAAAAAAACTTTATGATTAGTTTGATTTGTATTTTTGTTCAACCTTTTAAGCTTTTTGCAAACCTCAATGTGTTTTCAAACATTGCATATTTCATAGGTGTTGCATCAATAGTCAATCAATTTCATTAGTTAGTTGCATTTACAGTGTTGCATTTAGTCATACTCACATCATGCAATCCTCTATTTGAGTGAACCACTACACATTTGGGGTTTTATCTCTCTCCTTTTAGGTAAAATATCTTAAGAGTGCATGAGAAGTTCATAGCCAACCACAAAATTGTTGGTTAACCTCCGAAAAGAGAGAAGATGAGGAGAAGAAAAGGAATTCTCCCAAGAATGATGATGTTTTTGACATAGATCGCACACTAAGAAGATCTCATAGATTAATTAAGTTTCTCTCAATAAAGGATTTGGTGAAGACGTGAACAACTTGCTTTGAAGCCTGGAAAAAGACTAAGTCAATGATTTTTCCATGAATAAACTCTTGAATGTAAGGCATATGAATCTTTATGTGTTTGGTTTTCTGATGGGAGAATTCCAAGAAGATGTTGATGAGGAGTTGTAGTCATGGTGTAGTGTTCTCTTGGGTGCTTTGTTCAAGACTCCCTACCCACATGGTCTCTCCCACTCGGCACGTTATGGCAGCTGAAGAATTATTTTTTGACTAAGCCTCAACCACTTTGCACCATGACTATAGCTCCTCATCAACAACTTCTTGGAATTCTCCCATCAACCAAGTCATCTCCTTCATTGGTCTGCCATAACCGGCCATTAATTTTTTGTTTTGTTAATAATCAAGGCACACAACAAAGTTTGTTGGAAATTAATTCCAATTTAAAAGGTTGTTATTTCCAAATGAAAATGGAGTCACAATTTTGGTGGTTAGATCTCACATGTAGATCCATGGTAAACAACAATAAGTATTTGACTCTAACTACAAATTTTTTGATCACTTCAATCATTTATTTTACAAGAATTTTTTTTTAACCAACTATTATAACAACTAGTGGTTAATATACTTGTTGAATGTAAAATTAAACTTTTGTGGTCATGTCAAATTGGATAGTTCATTCACTTTACAAAGGGGTGGTCTATTTTTTTTTTCCATTGATAAAAATTTATAAAAGAGGACTTTATGTTTTATTTTGCTGAGTTTGTCAAGGAAGGTTTTTTTCATTTTGTAAATGGAAAGGGGAGGTACAATTTTTTCCATAGTTAAAAATTTGTAACACTTTTTTTGCAATGAATTTTGTAAAATGGGGGGTTCATTCCTTGAATAAGGGGGTTTTAACTTTGTATTTTTTTGTTAATCTTTTATATGGGTTTGAAAGATGTGAAATAATCTTCATGTCTGTCTCATGACAATAAAATATGAAGAAATTGTAATAGTAGTAAGATTTTAAACACACTTTTATAAAGTGTCACAAAATTGAGTGCGTTCCTTAGGGAGGGAGTTCAAGAAAATATTGTACATACACTAAACTATAAAGTGTAATGGGAGGCTTTGCCATCACAAAATGGATTCTTGTGATTCTTACCTCATGTGAGTGTCTTGGAGCACACCTCAAGTACACCTATGATGGAACTCAAATTTTGCAAATTTGAAGTGCCCATTTCAAAATTTTACCAATGCACTCTTAGAACTGTACTTGAAGAATCAACCTAAATGACCTACTTTTGAGGGTCATAATTTGGTGCTAGTTAATTTTTGTGCAAAACCCATTTGCAGACACACTCATGTGTCATATGTGAGTAGGAATGTCAATTTTTAGCTTCCCAAGATGAGTTTTATTAGGGTTTTGAAAAGAGAAGTTGGAGGGTTTTGGCAATTTTCTATTGTTTACAAACTTTCAGTTTTGGAAAGTAGCCTCCTGTTTGAGTGAATTTTTCACAACTAGTTGATCGTCAAGATAAAAGGAATGTTTATCTCCATTCTCCATGCCTAAATGAACTCCCATGTCAAGTTACAAAACCTCATGACCTGATTTTCTATTTTTTCCAGGTCAAAACCAAACGCAATTTGTTCAGTTTTGCCCCTGTAGTTTTGATAGTGTTTCTGAGAGGTCAACTTTGACCTTCAATATCTTTTGATGAATGATGATACTATCAAATTCCTCTTGTACATGTGCTCACTACACCAAAATGATCTACTGTGTCCAGTGCCAAATTGCTAGGAATTAATTTGATGATTTTACAATGAGGTGATTTGGTGAATTTTAATTGATTTTGAACTGCTACATTTGGAGAAAAGTTTAACTAAGCAACTTTGATAGTTCATATCTTTCACTTCAAGATCCCTTTTTCTAAACTATATTTTTCATTCCATTCTCAGGACAAATTTCTTCATTCCTACAAATTTTCATTGCTCAAGGAGGTCGTTTGACTAGTTTCCCAGGGTGATTCCAAAGCCCAATTGGCCATTTTTGACTACTATGCAAATGTGCCTGAAAGCAATTTAATGAAAACCTAGTTTGTATTTTTATCTCTGATGCATTCAAGAGTTGTCTTAGGTCAATTGAGAGTAAAATTTGTTTGAAAATGATATTTTTTAGCTAGGCCCACATGGGGCCCAACATGCTTTGCACAATTGTGAAATTGTAAACATTGCATTGTGGCAACCACTTCAAGCAATTTGCTTTCAATAGATCAGCATGAAGAGGAGTAAATAATAAAAATTTCCCTCAAGTGTTTGAAGGTAAATCCAGATTCAATTTTGAAGTATATAGTCTAAAAATTATTCCATCAATTGGATAGTGATCATTGACATTAATGAAAGTTGTTTTGTGGCATTTACCATATGGGATATTTATGGAGTTCTTGGTAGTAGGGAATAGTGATCCTTTCCATCCAATTGGGTTAGTTATGTTAGTGTGACAAGTGCTCTAGATATCTCCAAAATCAAGGAAATATTTTGGGAGAAGACAATCAAGATAAATAAATGAGGCAGACTTATACCCAAAACATACACACTTGTTCATAAAAATTGATGGATTACAACATTAGAAGAATCAAGACACAACCAAGAGCAAAGAATTCTATGTATGTAGATGATTGGCTTGTGGTGAAGCAACATTTAATTCCACACAAGTAAGATGAGAAATGAAGAATTTTGATGTCCATGTTACCTTGTTGCAACTGCACAAATAGAGGGAAGTTCAAGACATTTAAAGGGAACTCATCTTTGTAGTTCCATTTTGAAAGATCTTGTTAATGGGAAAATAGAGTATGGAGGAGGCTACCATGTGTTGGGAATGCCATTAGAATATATACCAAATTGATTTGTTGAAAGGACTTTTGAAACTTCAAACAAATGTAATTAACTTGCAAAAGGCTTGATCCATAGGACTAGGGCAAGATAAATGGAAGTGAAACGACAATGTTAATAGGGCCTGCTAATTCGAATGAGGAGTACCTCTATAAAATGAAATCTTAGGCATGCTATGAATGCAAGATGTATACACAATGGACATGTGTTGAAAAAGATTTAGAAGCTTTTCCTCCGTTTATACTTGAAGAAGCCCGCATGCTCATGAAGAGGGTGGTAGAATATGCACAAAATTTGTTGTTGAAAATTCATTGAAACTTTCAAGCAGGAATGTGAAGACTTTTGCTACAGAATGTAAATGGAGTGCAATGAGTTCCCATGAGGACTTTTCATTTAGGAGAAGCTTCCATTGAGCCTGCTATAGCTGATGCTTTTATTGATTTTTTTTTAACCTAAAATAGAGGTTTGAACCTTGTATGGTGCAACTATTGGCACCAAAAGTAATAACAATATGGCTATACTAAAAGCATGTTTAAAGAAATTTTGTTTGAGCCAATATGACTAGAATGTTGAGAAGGGTCTGCAAAAGAAAAAACCACCATGATCAGGCTAGTGGAGAGGAAGTTTTCAGAGGAATGAGCTCAACGAGTTGCGGAGCATGGTGAAAAACCCAAGAAAAGAAGTTAGGGCATAAATGTGAATTGATGGCTAGATTAATGGAGGTGAGAATACAGTTCAATCTTTGCCATTGCTCGCCAGCTTGTGCATCAAAACCACTCACTTGTTGTCTCTTGCGAGATTAGAAAAAACCTACCACATGGTGTGGGCCCAGTAAATTTTAAATCCTAGGAAAACATGAATTTCCTGATGGTAAGCATTTTAAAAGATTTCATTTCTTTTAAATGGAATTTTTTTTGAAAATTAAAACATTGACAGTGGTAAAGTTTCAAAAGGCTCAATGCAAGTTAAATGGAATTTTATTCCTAAGAGGGGAGATTTAAATATATGCTAAAAAGTAAAAAACGAGCAAGTTTTTTAATTAGAGACCAGTGAAATATCAAATATTTCAGTATATGGTGAAAATATAGAAGTGAAATATGAAAGGGGCCCATGTGAATGGTTTTATTTTAAAACTAAATATTTTAAAACATGTGTTGGGCAATAAATTGGAGAAAAATGGTGCAGGTAAAATGTTTTGTCTAAGGAGTGAATAAATATTTCAAATTAAATATTTAAAGTCTTGTGTGCATGTTACACGAGATAAAGTGAGTTAAGTTTTCATTGTCCTAAAAACTCTATTATTACTGTTGGAAGACTTTAATATTGGTTGGGATGTGATTAAAATAAAGTGCAGAAAAGGAAAGTAAGGGTAAAGTGAATTTATTCACTTTGTGAACAAAAACTATGTGCTACACACATAAATGTGAAAGTAACTTTTCAGTGCATGAGAAATACATAATGTGCAGCTCCAACCAAAAAGGAAGAAATGAAGCTTTCATGGACAAGCAAACATGTTTTTTTCACATAATTGGGTGAATGGTGTGAAATTCTCCTTCTGGTGAAAATTTTTGTTGATGAACAACTTAGAGCAAAGGCAGAGTTAGAGGCAAAGTGTGTTGCAAGGAAGAGAGAGGAGAGATTCTTTTCATTTTGCTGATCAATGAGAAAGATGTTTCTATATGGCATCTCCCAATTAACTTCTGGAGCTTTCTATTCTTCTATATCTTCTTTTCTATTCTCATTTGTAAAGGGTTTTGAATCCTTGTGTGGGGTTGGGTAGATATAAAATGTTGAGTTTGAGTTATAATTTGATTATGTAAGCTTCAATTGTTGATTTCATGAGCAAATATCAGCCAGTTTATGCAAATAAATCATGAATGACATCCAATTGTCTCCAAACATGTACAGTTTAAGTCATATGAATTCAATAATACAAAGTTTCTTTGGATTTTTCATCTCAATTTTCTGAGATTGTTTTGTTTGTTCAGGGTTCTGTTTCAATGAAATATTTAAAATACTTTGAGCTGATAATTGTGATTTCAAGTGTGCAGGTTGGATCTATAAGGAGAATTTGATTGACAATTTTAATCCACCAGTTGAAGTCTATTTGCTAATGAATTTGTTTTATGCATTTGACTCCATGGTCCAAAATTAGGCATTGATCTGTTATTCAACTTAATGCATCTCAAAAAACAAGTTTAATTTCAAAATCATTTTAAATCCATGTTGTTTTGTTGAGGTTTAGTGTTTTTCCTCCCAATTGCTAAGTGAGTGTTGATATAGCAAGAATCTAGCGAGATTTGAAGTTGTCAATACTTTCTTTGGTGTAATTGAATTGGGAATTATCTGCTATAAAAAGAAATGTTTGTGTATGAGTGAATTAAGTTTTTATGCATTGTATAGGTTGACCCAACTTGGTCCTGCAAAGCTAGAAGTGTAGAGGATATTAGTCTTTGACTGAATCTTGTTAGTTGACCAAATCCACCATTGAGTTTGATCATTAGAAAGTGGCTAATCTATAAGATTCATTGGATTGTTCAATTTGGATCACCAACAAAATGGTGACTATGTTGGGGAGAACTTTGAATCTCCAATTGTAGACTATTTATTTGCGGAGTCATATCATTTGCATAGAGTTAGTTATTTTCCATTCTGAATTTGGTTCAAATACTAAAGGATTTCAAACCTAGAAAAATAATCTGTTACAGTGAACTTGAATATTTCATGATCTGTGGTGCTCTGCTAGTGAAGGAATTTAGAAATAATTTTACATGTTAAAGAGCTTCATACTACTTGAAGTCCAGTCCTCTAAGAAGATAGGTGGTGACTCTGTTATAAGAACCTATTGAAGTGGTGAATACAGTTCCGGATCTACAATATTCCCAAAATAATTTATAGTAGCTACAACATTTCTAGGTATTCTTCACTCTTGGTTTTCAAACAAATTGTGTATGAAAGCCATATTTGAAATTCTTAGGAAAAAATTTAGTTCCGTATTGAGTGATTAGCACTAACAAAGGGAAAGGAAAGTAATATTGAATTTTCACACTCCCATTTGTTGGATCTGTTATGTGAAATGTAATTGTTGATTCAATTGATATATTTTGTCCAGTGCTCAAGTATATTGCTAGTTTGGATGCTTATAATGAATTTGTATATTCTATGGATTTCCATCCATTTGCACAATTATATGTTTTAAGCCCAGGTTATCACTATGTTAGCAATTATCATAGTAATTCTTCATTTGGTTATGGTTGTCATTATGCATAATTAGTTGAGTCTTGATTTGCAAATATCCATCAATCATCATGATAAAATAGCCATACCATCGAACACTTTGAGACAACTTGTCAAGAAGTGTCATAAGTTTGATAATCTTCACACATTTGACACCCCAAAGTGTATGAACCCAAGAGCGCACAAACCTAAGATAAGGCCATAATGGAAAGCTATATTTGAAAGAGGACTTAAAGAGATGGATGAAAGGCACCAGATGTTTCAACAAGCCCAATTAAGATAAAATCATACTGTGTCTACTCACCAAGTTAATGCACCTTTTGTTAGTTCCTTTGATCCATTGTATGCTTAGTTAAATTTTCATGGGTTGATTATAAAACTGAGAGTATGCCAACTCAAGTCTATAAGAATATGCCTAGATTTAATGGATACAATGTGTGTGAAGGAGATGCTCATGTCAAAAAAAATTCCATTTTCATGGAGAAACATTCATTTGGATATTAGGATATATGGATGAGATTTTTTGTTAGATCCCTTGAAGCAAGAGCTCGGGATTGGTACTTGAGTTTTCCCAAGAAATCTTTTCCTTGCTGGGATAAATTAGTGGTTGCTTGTAGGAAAGAAATGCAAGAGATCCTTCTGACCTTGTCACGAGGTTAAAGCAGATTAAAAAGCAAGATGAAGATTCAAGCATTGATTTTATTCATAGATTTGTTGCTTCCTTCTCACTAATCCTAGAAAATTTTAGACCTATTACTCTAGATTGTATTCATATGTATGTTGAAGCCTTTGAGGAGGGATCTAGTGCATTGATAAAATATTTCAAAATAATGACTATGCAGATGGCCTACAAATTTTTAGATTATTTGGATAAGATGAGGAAAGAATATGCACAAAGTTTGTTGTCTTCACTTATGGGTAAACATGCTAATGAAATAAACAGCTATGTGAATATAAATGATCAAATGTTTGTAGTTCTAAATACAGATAAATGCATAATTGAGAAGTTAGAAGACAAGAAGGATGCATCACTAGATGAAGAGGAAGTTGTCTTTGAACAACATATAAAGGAAATGTACCCAGCTGAAAGGTGAAGCCTTAATGACGAAATATATGATGAGAGAGATGAGACATGTGAAGTTTCTTTGATCTCCTCTGAAACTACAAAAATAGAGAGCAGATTTTAGATAGAAATTGAAGGCTTGAATGATGTAGAAAACTTCCTGAGTGATCATCTCAATTCAAATTGTGTTGATAATACTTCCCCTTCGAGCAGTGAGTGTGCTGTTAGAAAGAACAATGGGATTCCAAGTTTTCTGAACCAAGAACATGATGAGGGATATCAGTTGGATTTACTCTTTGAAGAAGAGATAAGTGATCAATAATGTTGTCGTACAATTGATCATGTTAATCATACATGTGTTGAATGTAGATTTGATGCAAGTCTTCATAATGAGACAAAGGAGTTTGCTAATTTAGAAAATTATCTTGAGAATGTTAGTGTTTCAGCTACAAGTGATAAAGTATGCAATGAATTTCAATTCACAAGATCATCCACAAGAAGCTGCAATGAGAAGTCATTGATGGTTTCTAGTTTGACAGTGAAAATGCTTGTGTCTATCCTTCAGAGGATGTAAATGAAAAACTCAATGAAGACACCCAACTCAATATTGAGATGCAAAAAGATGTGGATTGCTATTATGACAACCTAGAAGTAAGCAAGAAGGAAGAAATGGACAACCTATTCTCTGTGATGGGTTGTGACCATGCTTTGACAAGGTTGCTAGTAATCCAATCTCTTATGATTGAGGAAATCTAGTTTATGATTAGCCCACTAAGTTTTCAGACTTTGAAGATGATGACATCATGGGATATCTTGATTCACAATTTGATATTGCATCCAATTCAAGTGAAGGTCAAGGAGAGGAAGTGGTTGAAATAATGGACCAGAGCAATAATCTATTGAGCAGTGAACAAATTTCAAATCTATTGACCACTGAATATAAAAAATGTGCATATGAGAAAAACTCTTAGTTGTTGAGTGTTTCCCCTATTGTTTTTGAAAGTGATGATAGTTTTCATTGTGCAAGGTATGATGAATGTGTCTTTGATTCTCCTTTCGTTTATAAACTAGTTGATCAGCATGATGACAATCTAGATGAAGAAAAGAATCCATTTGAATGTAATGATGCATTGTATGATGAGTATGACAATGTGCATCATACTGCAAACTCAGAAATCTATTTTGATGAGTTTGAAGCAATAGATAACCATTAGGTTTGTGCATCTAATGAACCAAGTTTTGAAAATTTTATTGAAAATTTGGACAAGTATTTGTTTGCTGACTTGAATGAGCCTAGTCATGAGTCTTTGAATTTGAATATGGTTATTGATTTCAATGAGAAATCAGATTGTCTTTCTGAACTATAATTTCCCATTATTGAGCAAGTTTGGGATGGTCAAAGTGTTGATACATTATGTTCAGAAGATGACAAGATAACTAAAAATGACGATGAGCTAGAAATCCTTGATGAATCTTAGTACCAGTATGATGGAGAAAAAGTTGTAGAGTGTGCCAATGGATGAGTGTATCCCTTTGCATACACTTAGAGATAGTTTGTAGGATGAGCAAGATCTTCTGGTAAGTTCTTGTGATGGTTCTACCTTTGACATGCAAGCTAGTAATCAGATTGAGCTTAATAGCACCAACCGTGTGGCAAAATGTGAGTGTTACTTTTGTCAGCTAGAAGGAGTTTTCACAAAGTGTGGCAATGTGTAAGACATTGAAGAAAGTTGTTTCTTAGATTGAGAATGGTTTATATGATGACTATGATAGGTTTTTGCCACATGATAATCAACATTATGAGAGTATGCCTGAATTTTAGATGCATAATGATTATGTTGTATATGATTTCCTATTAGAAGGTACCAACATGTTTAATTAGGAAAATGGTTATGATCAGACTATTCTTTCATATTGTCTTGATCACCATCTTCAAATATTGCCACTTGATATAAAATTAGAAAATGAAGAAAGTGGTAGTGATGTGTCTTATGTGATTTGGTTGCCACTTGATGATGAAGCCAGAAAGAGAGCAAGTTTCCACTTGCACAAAGGTAGGTTGATACTTGTGTTTACACCAAGGCAGCCACCTAGGTTGTTGTGGTATGATAGAAGCAAGCATGAGTTGAGGGAGATCATATTTTTTATCAGATTGGTATTTGAAAGAGGTAAGAATTGACTCCCCTTTTTCATTTGGTGGCCTGGGTGTAACTAGATGAAGTTGAAAAAGAAGGTTGAATAAAGGAGTAGTTTCAAAACACCTGATGGACTCAGTATTTGGTCTACTCCCCAGAGATCTAGAATCTTGCTATGCCCACAGGGGGAATAGGTCCCCATTTAGAGCCATTGATAACACTCTCAAATTTTTCAAATTTGAAGTTCCCATTTCAGAATTTTGCCTCTGCACTCTCAAAAGTGCACTTGAAGAATATTCCTGAATGACCTATTTTGGAGGGTCATAATTTGGGGCCAGTTAACTTTTGCGCAAAAACCATTTTTTGACCCACTTATGTGCCATATGTGAGTAGGAATGTCAATTTTCAGCTTCCCATGTTCAGTTTTGACAAGGTTTTGAAAAGCAAAGCTAGAGGGTTTTGACACTTTTTTGTTTGCAAAATTTTAGTTTTGCAAAGTAGCCTCTTGTTCGAGTGAATATTTTACAACTCGTTGGTCGTCAAGAGAAAATGATTGTTGCTTTCCATTCTCCATTCATAAATGAACTCCAATGTTAGGTTTTTGAAACCTCATGACTTGATTTGTTATTTTTTCTAGGTCAACCAAACACAATTTCAATTTTGCACCTGCACTTCTAATAGTGTTTCAGAGAGGTCAAGTTTGAACTTCAATATCTTTTGATGAATTATGATTCAAGAAAATTCCTCTTGGACACGTGCTCTCTACACCAAAATGATATGCTATGTCCAGTGGAAGCTAGCTAGGAATTAATTTGATAATTTTTCAATGAGGTGATTTTGTCAGTTTTAATTCATTTTGAACTGCTACATTTGTAGAAAAGTTCAACTAAGCAACTTTGACAGTTAATATCTTTCACCTTACGATCTCTTTTGCCAAAAATGTATTTTTTATTCCATTCTCAGGATAGATGTATGCATGCCTACAAGTTTTCATTGTTCAAGGAGGTCATTTCGCCAGTTTCCTAGGGTGATTCTAGAGCCCACTTGGCCAATTTTGACTACTATGCAAAAGTGTTTGAAAGCAAGTTTTAAGGAAAACCCAGTTCGTCTTTTCATCTCTGGTGCATTTAGGAGTTTTCTAAAGTCAATTGAGCATAAAATTTGTTTGAAAACAAAAAAAAAATAGTCAGGCCGACATGGGGCTTGACATGCTTTGCACAGTTGTTAAATTGTAAACATTGCCTTGTGGCAATCACTTCAAGTAATTTTCTTTCAATAGATCAGCATGTAGAGGAGTGAACAATCACAATTTCTCACAAGGGTTTGAAGTTAAAGTAAGATTAAATTTTCAAGTATAGAGTCTAAAAAGTTATTCCATCAATTGGATAGTGATCATTGACATTAACAAAAAAAAATTGAGGCATTTACCATAGGGAATATTTATGGAGTTATTGGTAGTTGGGCACAATGATCGTTTCCAACCAATAGGGTTGGTTATGCCAGTATGAGAAGTGCTCGAAAGATCTCTAAAATCAAGGAGATATTTTGGGAGAAGACAGTCAAGATAAATAAATGGGGCAGTTTTATACCCAGAACATAGACACTTCATAAAAATTGATGGATTAGAACATCAAAAGAATCAAGACAAAGCCAAGAGAAAATAATTCTATGTATGCAGATGATTGTCTTGTGGTGAAGAAAAATTTAGTGCCACACAAGTAAGATGAGAAATAAAGAATTCTGATGTCCAAGTTACCTTGCTGCCACTACACAAATAAAGGGAGGTTCAAGACATCTAAAGGGAACTCATCTTTGTAGTTCCATTTCTGAAAGATCATGTTAATGGGAAAACTAAGTATGGAGGAGGCTACCACATGTTGGGAATTCCATGATTATAGAATATATAAAAAATTGATTTGTTTAAAGGACTTTTGAAACTTTCAAACAATTGTAATTAACTTGCAAAAGACTCGATCCATAGAACTAGGGCGAGATAAATGGAAGTAAAGTGGCAATGCTAATAGGGCCTGCTAATTCAAATGAGGAATACCTCTGCAAAATGAAAGATCAGGCATGTTATGAATGCAGGATGTATACATAATGGACATGTTGAAAAATATTTAGAAGATTTTTCCTCCATTTATACTTGAAGAATCCTACATGCTCATGAAGAGGGCAGTAGAATATGCACAAAATGGGCGGTTGAAAAGTCGTAGAAACTTTCAAGCAGGAATATGAAAAGTTTTCTTGTATAATGTAAATGGAGTGTGATGACTTCCCATGAGGACTTTTCATTTAGCAGAAGCTTCTATCGAGCCTACTATGGTTGATGCTTTTATTGATTTTTTTTCTTAACCTAAAATAGAGGCTCGAACCTTGTATGGTGTAGCTCTTGACATCAAAAGTAATAGCAGTATACATGAAGTGAAAGCATGTTTGAAGAAATTTTGTTTGAGCCAATGTGACCAGCCAGTTGAGAAGGGTCTGCAAAAGAAACAATTGCCATGATCGAGCCAGTGGAGAGGAAGTTTTCACAGAGGAATGAGCTCACTGAGTTGTGAAGCATAGTGAAAAACCAAAGAAAAGAAGTTAGAGCATAAATGTGAATCGATGTCCATCAATGAAGGTTAGAATGTAGTTCAATTTGCACCTTTGCTCGTCAACTCATAGATGAAAGCCACTCACTTGTTATATCTTGTGAGATTGGAAAAAACCTGCCACGTGGGTGTGGGCCCAATGAATTTTAAATACCGGGAAAAAATGAATTACCCGATGGTAAGCATTTTAAAAGATTTCATTTTTTTAAAATGGAAAAACATTTGAAAATTAAAACATTTCCAGTGGTCAAGTTTTAAAAGGCCCGATGCGAGTTAATTGGTATTTTATTCCTAAGAGGGGTGATTTGAACAATATATGCTAAAACGTAAAACACGGGCAAGTGTTTTAATTAGAGACCAATGAAATATCAAATATTTCACTATATGGTGAAAATATAGAAGTGAAATATGAAAGGGGCCCATGTGAATGGTTTTATTTTGAAACCAAATATTTTAAAACATGTGTTGGGAAATAAATTGGAAAAATGGTGCAGGTAAATTTTTTTTCCCGAGGAGTGAATAAATAATTGAAATGAAATATTTAAAGTCTTGTGTGCATGTGAAATTACACGGGGTAAAGTGAGCTAAATTTTCACTGTCTTAAAAACTCTATTATTAAAGTCATAAGACTTTAATATTGGTTGGGATGTGAATAAAATAAAGTTTAGAAAAGGAAAGTAAGGGTAAAGTTAATTTATTCACTTTGTGAATAGAAACTATGTGCTAGGCACATAAATGTGAAAGTAACTTTTCAGTGCACGGGAAAAACATAATGTGCAACTCTAGCCAAAGAGGTGGAAATGAAGCTTTCACGGACAAGCAAATATGTTTTTTTCACATAGTTGGGTTAATGGTGTGAAATTCTCCACATGGTGAAATTTTATTTTGATGAACAACTTGGAGCAAAGGTAGAATTGGAGGCAAAGTTTGTTGCAAGGAAGAGAGAGGAGAGATTCTTTTCATTTTGTTGATCAATGGGAAAGATATTTCTAGATGGCATCTTTGGATTAACTTCTTGATATTTCTATTCTTCTATATCTTCTTTTATATTACCATTTGTAAAGGGTTTTGAATTCTTGTGTGGGGATGGGTAGATAGAAAATGTCAAGTCTGAGTTATAATTTGAGTATGTAAGATTCAATTGATGATTTCATGAGTAAATATCAGCTAGTTTTTGCAAATAAATAATGCATTCCATCAAATTGTCTCCAAAATTTTATAGTTTAAGTAATATGAATTCCATAATACAAAGTATCTTTGGATTTTTCATCTCAATTTTCTCAAATTGTTTTGTCTGTTCATGGTTTTGTTTCAATGCAATAGTTAAAATACTTTGAGCTAATAATTATGATTTCAAGTGTGTAGATTGGATCTATAAGGATAATTTGATTGACAACATGAGTGGATCTGTTGGTGAAATGCATTAGTAGTTTGAATCCACTGGTTGAAGTTTTTTTTCTGATAAATTCATTTTATGCATTTGAATCCATGGCTCATAATTAGACACTGATCTATTATTTAGCTTAATGTATCTTAAAAAAAAAAAAAAATTCAAAATCATTTTAAATCCCTATTGTGTGGTTGAGGTTTAGTGCTTTTCCTCCCAATTGTTGAGTGAGTGTTGATATAGCAAGAATCTAGCCAGATTTGAAGTTGTCAATACTTTCTTTGGTGTAATTGAATTGGGAATTATCTGCTATAAAAAGTAATGTATGTGTATGAGTGAATTAATTTTTTAAGGAATTGTATAGGTTGGCCCACCTTGGTTGTGCAAAGCTAGAAGTGTAGAAGATCTCAGTCTTTGACTAAATCTTGTCAATTGGCCAAGTCCACCATTGAGTATGATCATTAGAAAGTGTCTAGTCTATAAGATTCATTGGATTGTTCAATTTGGATCACCAACAATCTCTACATTCCTTCCATACTCCAAATATCAGTTGTCTACATATATTCATTTAGCATCAATGGGGGACTATGATGTGTTACACTTCTTTCAATGAAGTAGTGAGAGAATCTTCTTTTTGGAAGGCCTCATAAACCTTCTATCTTGATCTCTCAAATGGGGGATTAACTCAGTGGATCACATTTTGATATTCTTGTACTCCTTATCATATTACTATTTGTATTATCGACTTCAAATATTTTGATAAACTTTGTGCATACTAGTTGAGTAGAGTTCATATGTTCACTCATGTAGTGTTTTGTATTTCACATATGCTCCACATTATTTGGAGATTCATTGATTCTAGCAAACACCAATTCATCATTAGTAGAGTTTACAACTCTGACATGCTTCTATATTTCTTCATCATCATGTTCTTTGATCATCCCACAATAATGGGTTACAATTTTTGGCCAAACTTGACATTGAAATCAACATTTTGAGAAAAAATCTCACTTTCTAACACATATAGTAGGTAAAATATTATGAATTTGAAGATGATGCAAACTAGTTATTTATGACATTTTTTATATATATTTAAATGCATTTAAAAAAACATGAAATTAAATTGTATTTTTTTGCATCTCCTTTAATAACTAGTTTTTAATAGTAAACATCATTTTTCAAAAGTGATATGTACTTTGGCTCACATAAATTATTTTCTACAAAGATAAAATTTTGACAAACTTTTGAATTTAGGTTGGTAACATTGATATCCACTAATTGTATTTTTTTTCATAATGTTTTCTTGGATATTTTTGTTTTAATTAAGTTTTGAAGTCAAACCAATTACAATTTATACATAGGTGCACTTCGGCTCATGTAACTTTTTTGGTATATATTGAAATTAAATTAAATTTTGTTGGAATTAGGACATCAATATCTAGTGCATATATATTCTTAAATTTTTTTTACTCATTTACTATTTTTCTACAATATTTTTTCACCAAACCTGATGTTTGATGAAAAACCTATGTTCAATAAAACTAAAAAAATAAAAATTAAAAGAAAATATATCAAATTCATAGTTGTTAAAAAGATTGTTTTGAGTACTATGGTTCTCCAACTTGATTTATCTAGTTGACTTTATTTCCATCTCTGAATGAAAATTTGAAAGTCCAAAAATGCATTGAGTTTGCAATTGAAAGGGCTAGGTGAATAAAAGGGGGTTCATTGGAAGCCCCCTTCAAATGACAGGGGATTTGAATGAACCACCCCTATATGCACCAATCAACCACATTGTAATAATTTTCTTTTGTTTATATGTTTCATTTGAGATAACCCAAGAATTTCATGTCTTTAAAAAATTTTAAAGCTTGATTTTGTCGTATAAATAAATTAACAACATATGTGTGAAATGTATTGGGTTCGGTGAAGCCCAAATATTCCTTCTAATTTAAATAGCAGTATGTCTCACACTCAAAATGGATTCCTTTAGTAACTGACTTCTTTTTGGCATGTATTTGCTAATTTAGAAGTTGACTATTTTAATGGATTTTTCCATTTTGGAGATGAGACTGAATTATAAAACTCACTACTACTTGAATATGTAATTGATTTAGAATTAAGAAAAAGAGATAATCCCTATTGAAAGTGGACATAGCCATTATTGGTCAAACCACTATAAATCTTGTGTTCTTCAATGTTTCTAAATATTTTAAAAATTTCTCTTATTTTCTGTAATTTTATAAAAAATTGGTATCAAAGCCTAGTGGAGAAGCTCGGTGCTATTAATTGGTGAATATTTTGTGGAGCCATGGATGATGCAGACAAATGGAAGATATAGAAGTTTGTAGGTCAAAACATTAATTTATAAAAGGTGTAGATGGAGTTGTTGCTCATCAAGCAAGGTCTCTCAAATGCATTGGACGGAAAAGACAAGGGGACATGTTCTTTATCAGACAAAGATTGTGAGAAACTAGATAGGAAGTCAAGAGCAACCATTTTTCTTTCCCTGTCTAGCAATTTTTTATTTCATATTTCAGTTGAGAAGACAATGTAGGAGTTGTGGGATAAACTCTCTTCAATGTACAAGATGGCATCGGCTTCGAACAAGGTATATAATTTGAAAATGTGAGAACCCAGGATTATGTTGAATCATTGAAATGAATTTAATACCAGGTATGTGCAGGATCATGATGGGCCAAAAAGTGGCAATATGATGGGTATGTGGTTGATGACTTTTTTTACCCAAAATTGATGAAACAAAAAGGGTTTTTAAAGGAGATGATCAGATTTGCACCAACATAAACTATGTTATACTTTTAATTTAATAAGTAATTATTATTCATTTTCTATTTGAATTATGACTAAAGTCTTGATTGATAGGTTGATTGAAAAACATCTATAGCTTTCAAATAGTATGACATTTTTTGAATCCAAAACATGCATCACATTCTATGCTTTGCATACTAGTTATAGGATTAAAAGAAAAGAAAAATTGAATTTCATGAAGTTTTGACCAAGTTAAGGTGGTTATACATACAAGTTTTTATATTTTTTAAAAGTTGTAATAAAAAAATCATAATTAATTATTTACTGGGAAAAAAATACAAAAAAATATGCACCACATCGAGACATGAGTCCTCTACTTATATATAAAATATTATAAAAAAATATTATTATTTTATTGTGGTTAGGGTGGTCGGAGAGACATCTACTTTTTTTTCCCTGAAATTTAAGTACTAGTACATTGAAATTACAAATTTTCACCAAATATAGATTTTTTTTTAAACAAACCTAGTAGTTTAGAAACTACATTCAATTTTATACAAATTATATTCTTACATATTTTTAAAATAATATAGATAACTTATTCAAATTTTTACATCAAGTTGCTTAACTCTGATTTTTTCTGAATTTTTTGCCACTTAAGGGCCTATTTTTTTCATGATGATCTTGCACATACCCTACCTTAATCACCCAGTTGATTTTTTTGGGTATTAATTGAGATGATGAAATTAAGGAAATTTTATTATTGTGCTCTTTACTAAACAACTAAGAAGGTGTGGTGATGGTAGTTAGCACTCTGGTGGCTACTAAAAGTAAATTAAAATTTGATGATGTTGTAGCCACTCTTATCAACAAAGACATGCAGAGAAAAAATCAAGAACCCTCATCTAGTGATGCAGTAACTATTGTAAGTATAAGAAATAGAGTTAGGAGTCAAGAAAGAGGTAAAAATAATAATAGAAGGTCAAAATCTGCACATAGATGAAATTCTAGAGGTAGAAATGGTGCATGTTGGTTTTGTGGAAAATGTGGTCACACAAAGAAGAATTGTTGGAATTATAAAAAGGCACAAGACAAAGTCAAAAATAACGAAGTAAACACTGTAGCTAAAAAAGATGATGGTATTTTGGTTTTGGCTACTGGTGACATGACTTTAGATTCATGGGTGCTCAATTCCAGTACTTCTTTCCATGCTACTTCATACTGGGAGGCTTTTACAAATTTCAATGAAGGTACATTCGGCAAGGTTTTTCTTGGTGACAATAAAGAATGTGCAATCATAGGTAAGGGTGATATAATTTTATATTTGAAAAATGAAAATAAATGGATTTTGAAGGATGTGAGATATGTTGCATTGTTGAAATGCAATCTAATACTAGTGAGCCAACTTATTGCTTGTGGGTGTAATGTTAAATTTTCTCTAGACACTTGGAAAGTAACCGATGGAGTTTTGGTGCTTGCAAGGGGAATGAAGTTGGGTAATCTTTACATTTTAGAATGCCATGGTGAAGTGGGAGCTACAATGATAGTTGTGGACAACAATTCAAAAATTTGGCATAAGAGGCTCAGGCATATGAGCAAGAAAGGGCTTAAAATCAGTTGATTTGGAGTTATGTGAGCATTGCCCTTATGGAAAACATAGCCAAACCAACTTCTTGAGGACATGCCATGATAAAAAATCTACTCCTTTGGAACTTGTGCACCTAGACATTTCCGGTCCCACAGAGGTAACCTCTTTTGGAGGCACAAATTATTTTGTTACTTTCCTTGATGATTGCACTTGCAAATTTTGGATTTATATGTTAAATAGAAAATCAGAAGTTTTTTCAAAATTTAAAACTTTTAAGGTTCTTGTTGAAAACTAGATTGGGCATCAAATTAAATGTGTTAAAATTGATAATGGGGGAGATTTTCCTCTTTGGAGTTTGAAACATTTTTCATAGATAATGGAATTCATAGAACTAAAGTGGTTTCGTTCACCCCTTAGGAAAATGGTGTAGGTGAGATGTTGAATCAGACAATTCTTAAGAGAGCTCGGTGTATGCTCTCCAATATCGATTTTGAGAGAGAGTTTTGGGTAGAGGTGTGTAATAATGCAGTTTATTTAATCAATCACACTCCTTCATCTCATTTGGATTTTGATATCCTAGAGGAGATATGGCTTGGGAAAAGAATTTCTTATCACCATTTGCATGTCTTTGGTTGTGAAGCATTTGTGCATATTCCTAAGGAGTAGCAAAAAAGGCTTGATTTCAAATCAAAGAGGTGTATATTTATAGGCTATGGTGAGGATCAATTTGATTTCAGACTTTGGGATCCCATTGCAAAAAATATTGTTTGTAGTCGGGATGTTGTCTTCAATGAAAAAGTCTTCCCAGGTTTGCAAAAATAGAGCTCATCTCCAAGTGAATGTATTGAGGTTGATTTTTTTGATAATAACAATGCTAGGCCAACCTCTATTCCATTTTCTGAGCCTTTAATAATTTCTACAAGCTCCCTGCCTTCAAACCTTGGTGCCCCTTTTTACACTTGTACATAGCCAGCACACGATCAAACACACTCTTCAAATATTATGTAGGCTTTAGATCACCTATCATTGCCCTCTCATCCTTCTATTCACCCCTTAAAAGCTTAATTGTTTCCTTTAAACATGTTAGCACAACATCCATTACATAATGCATAGTCATTATTTGAATCACAACCTTCTTTAATTGAAATGTAGCCTCCTATTAATTCTATGCTACACTCTACATTTGGCATGGGTTTGTCACTCGCCAAATTGCCTCATGTTCACTCACAACTTATTAAAATTGATATGCTACCTTCACTTGTTTCATAGCCTTCTCAAAATTATGAGTCACCTATCATTGATGATGTGCCTCAAACATATTCGTTACTTCCTCCTTTAAATTCATCACTGCCTTTGGTATAGGTTGCACCACCTCCATTAGTTTCTACTTAGCCTACCATGGTTTATGTGTAGCCTCCAAATATTCACACATAGGCTTTAAGAAACTGTATTAGAGGTATACATAAGCAACATGTTGGATTATATGTGCCAGAACATGGGAGTGTAGAAAAATAGAGTAATGTTGAACAACAGGGTAATTCGCAGCAAGAATAAGGTACTCTATTACAAAGGTCTACTAGAGAGTGGAGGTCTCCAACTAAAATTGAAGAATATGAATTATTGCTCTTTGATCAAGCAGAGCCTGCAAAATTTAAACAAGCTTGTAAAGATAAAAAATCCGTTCAATGGATGGAGGCGATGAATGAAGAAATGGAGTCTTTGCATGCAAATGAAACATGGGATTTGGTTCCTCTTACCCCAAATTAAAAACCACTAAAGAATAAATGGTTATATCATTTGAAAGAGGAAAATGGAGGTCATAAATGTTACATGGCCAGATTGCTTGTGAAGTGTTTTCCTCAACAAAAAGGAATTGATTTTAATGAGATTTTTTCACCAGTTGTGAAAATACACACCATTGGAGCAGTGTTAGGCTTGGAAGCTATTTGGGACCTTGAGCTTGAGGATCTAAACATGAAAACAACATTTCTTCATGGAGATATTGAAGAGGAATTATACATGGAGTAACCTAAAGGTTTCACACAGTAGGGTCAATAACATTTATATTACAGATTGAAGTAGAGTTTGTATAGGCTAAACCAAGCTGCGAGGTAGTGGTATCTCAAATTTGATAGCTTTATGCCTCAACAACATCTCACTCATTATAAATCAGACCCATGCATTTCTTATAAGAAGCTTGCTAATGGTGAGTTCTTATTCTTTTACTTTATGTTGATGATATGTTGGTTGCTGGCACTAGTGTGAGGATTGTTCGTGAGTTGAAGCAACATTTATTTCAATGATTTTGCATTAAATATTTAGAGGCAGCAAAGAGGATCCTTGGGATGAATAAAATCAAGGATAGAAATAAGAGAGAAATCATATTATCTCACCAAAAATATATTCTTAAAATCCTAGATAGGTTCAATATGAAGAATGCTAAGTCCATTAGTAATCCTTTGGCTGATCATTTTCATTTATCTTCAACCAGATGTCCTAAAAAAAAAGAGGATCAAGAACACATGAAGTGTGTTCCATATTCATTAGCAGTTGGCAGTCTCATGTATGCCATGATTTGTACTTGTCTGGATATTGCTCATGTTGTGGGAGTTGTGAGCAGATTTATGAGTAATTTGGGTAAATCACATTGGAAGGCAGTAAAATGGATCTTTAGGTATTTGAAAGGTACTTCTAATCATGTTTTATGTTTCGATGGTAAGGACACTCACCTTCCAGGTTATGTTGATTTAGATATGGTTGTAGATTTAGATAGACTATAATTTACTATTGGTTATGTGTTTACTTTTGTTGGGGAAGCGATAAGTTGGGTTTCTCAGTTGCAATAGGTGGTTGCACATTCTTCTACCAAGGCTAAATATATTTCTCTCACTGAAGGAGAAAAGGAAATGATATGGTTCCAGTAGTTGTTGAGTGAATTATGGTGTAAATACATTTCAATTAGTTATTACTTTGTTTTATGATAGCAATAGTGCTATTCACTTGGCCAAGAATTCCAACTTCACAATCAAAAAAAGCATATAGAGTTGTGATATCATTTTATTCACTATGTTATGGATGAATGTAAATTATAGTTGGAGAAAATTGACATAAAGTTGAATCCAGCTAATATGTTGATGAAGGTAGTACCTAGCGAGAAGTTTGAATTTTGTAGAGCTTCTCTTGGACTTGTCCAACTTTGACAATAAATTTGTAGTGGAGGATATCTCTAAGAAACTATCTGGTCTTCAAGTGGGAGATTGTTGAGTTTGGTGAAGCCCAAATATTCCTTCTAATTTAAACAACAATATCTCTCACACTCGTAACAAATTCCTTTAATAATTGAATTCTTTCTGGCGTGTATTTGCTAATTTATAAGTTGACTATTTTCATGGATTTTTCCATTTTTGAGATGAGAATGAATTATAAAAGTTACTGCTACATGAATATGATATCGATTCAGAATTAATAAAAAGATATAATCCCTGTTGAAAGTGGATGTAGCCATTTTTTGGCGAACCACTATAAATCTTGTGTTCTTCTGTGTTTTTAAACATTTTAAATTTTGTTATTATTTTCTGCAATTTCTTCTTTCATTTAGCTTCTACAATTTTATCAACAAAATTATCAAGCTTCACTCCTTTGATATTTATATTCAAGACTAAAAATATGGAGCTTTTTTGTTCTTCTATGCATCTGTATAAAATGTCAAGATCAATGAATATACTGATATCTTCATTAAGGACAAACATCCTGGAAATGACTATATTTTTTAATCTAAATTTCTTTAGGTTGAAGGATAAAAAAAATAGCTTGAATAATTTATAATATTCCTTTTTAATCTTTTCAATATCGTGTCTGCTTATATTTTGCAGAATCATGGAGGATGCTCCTAAGCTTTCCATGATCTAATTTTATTGTTAACTGAAGGAAATTTGTTTGGGAATGATGGTATTAAAACATGGGCTTCAAGTGGATCCATTGAATATGGGATTCATTTACGAGGAAATATTGTATGTTATGCAACTACAAAGATATTAATTTGTACTTGAGGTCCAAAACAATGGCACACCATTAAGTAAATCTCTAAGATGTCACTTTGGTGGAAAAGCTATGTATTTTCCTTTCTCTTAATCTTTGAAGAGGTACATCCAAAATCTAAAGTATAAATTTGATTTCATCTATGATCAGTTCACATGATATGTATTTGACCACTTTTTTGATGAAGATAATCTTTATGAATATCTTGGTAATAATTTAAATGATAATTTAACTCTATGAAATTTGAGGGAATTTATGTTTGGAATTGTAATAAATTCATGTGTTTTTTTAGCAATGTTAGATTTTGGTTTGATGATGAGCCACTGATAATGTTTTGTGCACAATTTTAATGACCCGAGGCACCAAGAATTGTGAACTTTGACTTTCTATTTTTAAACTGAGCTCTACCAACCTTCACTACATCTATGTGATCTATGAAACCATCTAGTATAAACTACATAAAGTCATTTCCCTCAATTAAGTTCCTTCAAACAAAGGGTGCATAGTTCATGTAAAGGGAGGCTTCATTCGAAGCTATTCAAATGTGTGCTTTTTTGTACGAAGGCCCTTCATTTGAAGTCATTTTTAACTTTTTCGATGGGCTGGGCTAATTTTTGTTCATGCTAAAAAATGTAATTCATCATTGAGGGTTCACCCTCTTATCATCAAGGGAAATATTTTTAGAATGTCTTAAATCTTTTTAAATTTTTTTTTTGGAGAGGATTTTTGTTCACACTAGATTTTTTGTTTTGCTGCACTTTTGAGAGATTGCATTGTACTTGGGTACCTTATAACGCCTCATGGATGGGAACCATTTATTTTGAATTGTACATGGGTATCTCACTAGGCTAGTAATTGAACAAATAATTTTGATTGTTTTATGTTCTTCTCTTGCACTCTTAGGATCTCTCACCTAAAAGGGGACATATAAAACACCAAAATTGTGATGGTTCACTTAAATAGAGGGTTGTGTAATGCAATTAAGACTAAATGAAATGGTGTAAATGCAACTAGATGATGTAATTGAATGATTATTAATGCAAAACTAATGTAAAATACAATGTTTGAAAACATAGTGAGGTATGCAATAATGAACTAAAAAATGAACAATGCAAAAAATAAATGAAAGAGGTTGATTAGAGTGCACCTTGAAACAAATTGTAGACTTGAGAAGATTCTGGAGTGGTGGAAAAATCATTGTTGATGACCAATGGGACTCATTTGCCACTGATGGCGAATCAATCCTCCTACTAGTAAAATCTCCTAAAATAGGTTTCTGACTATCACGAACTAGAATCTAACAAAATCACCTTTTTTATCCTTAAGGTGGGACTCATTTTCCACTAATGGTGAATTAGTCCTCCAAAACTCTATGAAATTAGAGGTCAATTCTATAGCTCTAGATCTGCACTTGTCTTCTTGTCAGGCTGATGGAGTCAAATATGAAGAAAATGAATTATAGGTTGTTTCCAAGCTTGAAATAGGGTTTAATAGTTAACTTAAAACACTTTTTTGACTTGTTCACCACCTTTTAACACCTAATTGTTTGATAAATCTGCATACAAAATTTTTCAAACAAACTTGAAAAAGGGGGAAAATGGTTAAGGGTTAGATTATAGGGATTTTCCTTGGTCAAATCCCACTTTGGTAATCAAACCCTTAATGGAGAAATGAAATGAAATGAACAAGGAATGAAGATTAAACAACAAGAAAATTTCCTAAACTTGCCACAATATTCTTGAATAAATCTAAAGATATGTCAATGGCTGCTCCAAAATGCTTTATGAATGCTTGATTAAATGATGCAAAGTGTTGGAATGCTAATTGATGAATGCAAGTGAACTTGATGATTGGGAGATGTAAAATGAGGAGAAAACACTTATTTATACACATTTATTCCCTAATAACCTAATAATACATCATCAAAAGCCAACATAAGGTATTTTTAAATAAAAACCCGAAAGAAAATTTGAATTATTTTGAATTTGGAGCAAAGAGGGACTCATTTTCCACCCATTGCGAATGGGTCCCACCTTGGGCTTGTAAGTGGGTGTCAAGAATTAAGTCACATTTAATATTATTTTTTGGGTTTATATTCAAAAATCCACTTAATTAAGTCTTATGAGTGCATAAAGGGGTCAAATAAAGCATAAGAAAGGTGTAAATAGTGACATTAAGCCTAGAAAATCGTGAAATCTTGTTACAAGACTTTACAACACCTTAAAATAAGACTTGAAAAGTCATGAAAAGGTGATTTTTAGGTGAATTGTAATGAAAAGAGTTTAGAAAAGTGTAGAAATGTGTTACAACACTTCACAACACCTTCACAAGACATCATAATTTGAATAATTAGGACCTAATGTGAATGCATAGCTTGCATTGCAACATTAAATCAAAATAAGACAAGTAAAACATCATGAGACAAAGACCTAAAAGACCATGAAAATGTAAATGATCCATTTTTCTACGGTACAGTAACTCTGATCCTTCCATCCATCCCCAAGCTATGCTTAAAGGGGGTGTTAGTGTATATATTTCATTTTATGCATAAACTTAGCTTACATAAGCATAATTAGGTGTCCCATTGACTCATTCTCATTGAGGTGTCATCCCATTGACACATTCCCATTGAGGTGTTAATGTTGATAGGTGTCTTAAGAGGTATCAACTTACTTTTTATGCCTCTTCATTCATTTGTGGTAAGTAACTTGCAACCACTACATGCGTGAGGAGTCATATCCTCATTTCATGGAGATTGGTTGCCTCCCTCAGTCCTATATATCTACTCCTTTTTTTCCTAATCTAATTGGGTCATTTAATATAATTATTCAATATTGTTCATGTATTTATCTTTTATCTCTTAGATCTCCTAATTTTTGTAATATACACCTGGTGTTATATCTTGAGGCTGGAAAGGGTAGTCTAGGGAGTGGTGTAGTCTAGACTGAGCTACTTTTTAAGATCTAATTTTATGTAAGCCTTAGCTCACTAGTCTATGGTCTAAATTTTTTTATTGATAATAAAATGTAGATCTATGGGTTGACAACTTGTAGGGTTTGAATACATGAATAATCAAGTATCCTTCAATCTTCCTTCAGATCACTTAAGATATATAAATTACACACATGGAAATAGTAGAAGGGTTCTTTCATATAGTGGCTTTCCTAAGTCAAACCTTGTGTTGGTATTCCTACCTCCACAGTGGAAAATAATGATATAAAAGAGAGTGTATCCTTAGTTCGATAAAGGCTAGTGATAAACAAGTAATGAATTGACAATTTACTGCAACTCGCCACTCTGATCTAATCTTCTTAATGGACTAAAGTCATAATCAACTCAAGTTCAAGGATCAATTGTTGCTTGACTTGAATTTATTTGAATACCTAGGAGTGTTAGTAATAATAAAAATAATGCATGGAAACATGAACAAGACTTACATAACACATGACACCATTCTTGAATGATGAAGTAATACATCAATCTTGATAATTATACCCCCGAATAATCTTGAGTTCTTGTGTAATAACATTAGTTGCTTCCTTGATCATGCTAAGATTTAGTAGCATTAAAATGGTGAAAATAATGTGCATTTATATGTGATTCTTCTAATTTCCCAAAATTCCAATGCTAACAACTAATAATTGAAATTGGAAAGTCAAATAATAAATTATCGAAACTGACATATTCAAATTTGGAGCCAAAAATGATGGTATAGGGCCTAATGCGCCCTAGACTTGATAACTACCTTTTGAGGATCAAAGTAGTGGGGGAAAATATTAAATGCATAATTTCATTTCCCATATTTGCTTTTTTGAATTCTTTTGTAAAATGGGAAATTAATGCATAATTAGGTCCAAGCACAAAGGTGGGAGATAAACCTAATATGAAATTATCAAGGGTGACAATTTTTTATGCTACATTTAGACCCCACTTTAGTGAGAGTATAAATATACACCCAAACTCACATTGAAGTAAGAATATGTCAAGATGGGTTTAATTATCCAAATATTGAAGAGATAGGATAAAATTTAATGTAGGGGATGCACTACATCCATGGATTAAATATCCAACTGGAAGGTTGAATTTTCTTGCTTCTATTCCTCAGAGATAGAATAATAATCTTCACACTCTCTCATTCAAGGATAACCGTAGAGATCTTAATCTAAGATATGCGAAGGAGAAAGAGATCTTAAAATAGGGTTGTCCTAGGGTCTTGGTGTAAAATGAGTGAAAGAACCTTGTATTTATACTTAATTATGCCAAATTTCTCAAAATTACAACACTACAAGCCAACATCAGATCTAGGAGGATAAAATGTTGTAAAGAATTTAAATTAATTTTAATTTTGGGCCACAAGGGAATCATATGCCCAAGGTGGCATAAGTCACATTAGACATAAATTATGAGACCATTTTCAAATTTTCTTAGAAAGGTGTAAAATTAGGATTGGGACATGAAACCCTAGGTGTGACTCATACGCCCAAGGTGGCGTATGAGTCCTAGATCACTAAATGTAGGCTAGACAACCTAAAAACACCTAAAATTTTATTGGATGTTGATTAATGTTAGGAGTATCCTTAAAAAGATGCATAAATTAAGGCATAGAGAGGCCCATTTATTTATGAAAACCCTAAAAAAGTGTGAATGTGTGTTACAACACTTTACAACACTATAAATAAGGTATATTTAAGTTTATTTAGTTTATAAGGGCTCAAGACCTAATGTGAGTGTTTTAAACACATTACAAAACTAAGTCAAGGCATCATTAAGCTTCGTTTAATAATGAGAGCCAAAAAAAGTGTGAAAATATCATTGACAACATTTTTCAACACTACACCTACAAAAAGACAACATAAGGACAAAGGAAAACACACATGGAGTGAAATGCAATATGTCAAACAAAAAACATGCACAATGAAGATACAACACATAAAATTACATAATGAAAATACAAAGAAAACATAATGGAAACATAATGGAAACACAATGAAATAATATAAATAAAGACACAAACATAAGGTTAGTACTAAAAATATTTGAGTTGGTAAGGAAAAGAGACATTATTCTTATATTTGTCTCAAATAATAAACATCATATCTTGAAAAAAATATTAGATAAGAGAATGTTCTCATGTGGAATAGCAAGTTGCATTATATAAGTCACTCATGAGCTACATAGATCCACTAGCTAGAAAATTGTGTTATACTAGGTGTCCATGCAATATGATGGGTTTCACAAGGATAGAAAACTACATTATGCTAGTTATCTCTTGAGACACATGACACCATTAGAAATATTTTTTTGTTATGCTAGGTAGCTATGTTAAAAGGTGCTCAATTTAATGAATCAATAAGCTACATTATGCCAAATATAGGGAGAAGTCATGTCTTAGGTAGCGTATAAAGTTTAATATCATGGGGGATCATTTAATGTCATAGAGGATGAAATCACCTTAATTAGTGTACAAAGTTTAAATTCATGGGGGGGAAACATCACCTAAAGGGGTGTACAAAGGTTTAACATCATAAGGGATGAACATCAATATGGCATACCTCAAGGGGCATTATAAGTAACACCACCATCAAGGGTGTATGTTGATAACTAGATCATAATATGACAAAGGACACTACTCAATACATGGGAGGTCACTTCTTAGGGAGAAACATACATGACACCACCATTAAGAGGGGATGAATTAGACAATGAACGGTCACAGCCTAGGGAGTACTAAGCATAGTACTAGCACAAAGGGGTCATAATGTGTCATGAAAATTCACATTGTTTAGCTAGTGTCAAGCCTAATACTACCACAAAAGAGGAAAATTGATTGAGCATACCACACTTTAGTGAACATCCATGTGATATCACTACTAAATATGCTGCATAATATCAAAAACAAGGCTACAAGTTTAGTGGATGTATAATATCACCACTAAAATGGGGCTGCATTAATCAATAGTTATAAAATATGGGGTAATATGCTCCCCGTTAAAATGGTAGTGCACTTGCTACACAAATATTCTGAATAGATAATTAAGAGGTGAAGGATACCTTTCTTAAAGGAACACACCATATACAAGGATAACTACCCTTGCCCCCAAGTGTAAGGGTGAAGGTGAGCCTCTAAGGATTGTTACCTAATTATCAGCCTCAGGCTCAATCAGGCAAAACATCTATCTTGCAGATGTCCCTAAGGGGCCAAATGGGATGTCTCCATTAAGGGTTACTTCATGCATCTGATGAAATTTCATGGGGAATTCAATTGGGAGGCCTGCTCTATTGGAAGCATGCCTCAATATTCTATGCTTAGCCTCCATTAGAGCTGGGTCAGCATGACATCTTCACTGTCTAGCCGACTAGCTGCTTGATACATTCCATTTTGAATAGGTCACTGTGACTTGGTTTTTGTCCTGTCGAACGAAGCTGCAAAACTTATCACTATAACATTGAGGGTTTGGTATGACCTATTATTGCATGGATATTTCTGGTTGATAGGCCATTCAATCGGGAGCTTCGGGATAACTTATGGTGCTCGATGAGTGGTCCCAATGAACAGTCAGAGTCTTGCCGATAGGAAATGGAGCTTGTCAGAAAAAAAATCTTTCAGCGTAACAAGGTATTCAGAGAGACGTCTTGGCGAACAAAGGTGGTCTCAGTGACAGAAACAGGAATTGGTATGACTGGTGGACTTTGCCATGATGTCTTCCTGACCGGTGAAAGTCACTATGAATGACAAGGAGATCTCGGTGAAAGTAGAGGGAGCTCAACAAAAGGTCTTTCCAATAGTGATTGTCTTGGCAACCACAGAGGCAATATCGGTATGACATGAACCTCACTATAAAGTCTTCTTGGCTATCAGATGTCTCACCGAAAGAAATGTAGAGCTCGGTAAAGTGGGGAAGTCAGCATGATGTCTCAACAAAGAATTTACGTCTTGCCGATGGTCTCGAGGTAATATCGATATGACTCTTAGGCTCGATAGGAGCTCTCAGCGATAGTTCCAAGCTATACCGATTGGTTGCAGGAGGATTTAATCGCATCGGGGAGACACGATAGCTATCTCATCGACATGTGATTCTACAAGAGAGCTTTTGATCACCCAAAGAGTCTACGTGGAGTGAGCTCGACCAATCTGAAGGAGCCAAATATGCACCTTTGACAATTCGACTATTTGACTCCCCATGTGAATAAGATCAACAAAGTAACCATGACGTGGATCAACCATGAGCTCACGAACATTCAAAGTAGCTCAACTGAGGAGGGTTGAGAGGACACAAAGATAGAGGAATTAATGCACCAAAAGATCTGAAGGCTTCCCCTGAAGGAAATATTTCACACCAACATGAACAGTAGGGACACAATGGTAGGCAACATTAACTCCATAAAAGATCTTAGGATAGATTTTTTTGAGATTGATATTTTTGTAAGCCCTAAGGGGCCGACACTCTCTATATATAAGGCATTTTTTCCCTTTTTTTAAGTAGTTCTGATGTATGCTCCTCTAAATTCTATGACCCTTTTGCAGTCCTCTCTCAGACTAGCAGGTTTTCGTAACTCAATTTGGCACATAATAATCAAAATCTACCTTGGTTACCATTGATGGCCCATCATTCTTCCTTCTAATTCTTGTCAAGTATAGTGCATTCTTTTTAAGTGATTCATTGAGCTACTTAGTGAGATATTCTCTTTCCTTATAGCCTTTTTTTCATGACATGCCTTTCTTTGCAGAAGTAGTATCATGTAGGTTACAAACTGTGTTTACTTAATTCTGCACATGAGCCTCTAGTTTGTGAAAATTTGTGTTTCCTTCTTGAAGGCATGTGCATGTCAAACCTATTTGAATGTGTGATCTATAGGATCTTGTTGTGCAGTCTCATGGCTGTCACTAGTATTCAAGTGTAGCTCAAGTATCTCATTGTCCCTGTCATTTTGGTGCATCACCTTAGAGTTTAATTTTAATTTTTATGCATTATCTCTCTCCTTTTTCCTTCAAAAAGATCAGTAGTTTTAGGTGACACCAAAGGAAGTTGGCCTTCTCTAGAGGTTCATTTCAACTTCAGGTGACCCATAGCCTTGAAATGATCCCATGTTTCACTAGAGAGCTTAGTTCTTACAACTTCACATAGGATGCATTTGTAGGTGACAACGAGGATTGTATTGCATTGCTCCTTAATGATATAATATGATTGTATACAAACATCTTTTGCTACTGTACATTGTAATGGGTATCTAATGATACTACAACTACTATAGAGTAAGGATCAAAGCCATAGCTATTTAATCTATCATCTTATCATATTAATCCTCAACTAGATCGAGGTTATCTAATGTATTCTTTAAAGTACAATATTCATTAATATTATGAACAAATAATCTATGATATGCATAAAAAGAGGCATTTTTATTCTTGCATTGAGTATCTCTTCTTTCTTCCATAGGAGATAGTTTAATGAAATCCAATTGTAAGAGTGTTCATAAGGTATGCTTGGTCATAGAAAAAGGTTATAGAGAAGGTAATAGTCCCTTTCTAATGGATCCATTTGGTTTATGTGGTTTGGAGGATGGAATAAATGTGCAATGCAAAGGTGGAGGACCTCAATATCTTATTCCTTTTGTATCTTTAAATATTATTTATCCTAAGAGAGTGTGAATTCCATCCTCATTATTTATGTGAAATCCTTCTCTAGTAGGAATCTTGAATAATTTCCCATAGAACCTTTCTTAATAGATGGGTGTATTAATCACTTTGTTTTTATAAGATGGAGAATCACTTGCTAGAATGGGATCATATTTGTTGTCATTAGTAAGGTATTTCATGCATAATGGTCATGGTATGAATTGTAAAGAAATTTCTTTAAGTAAGGTGGAATTCATATCAAGAGTAGGTATGCTAGGTGTTTTTGACTGTTGAAAAGGATGAGTAGTGGTGAAGGATAAAGGACAATGTTGTTTTCAGTGTTAGGTATTGTATTTCTTAATAATTTGGAGATGAAGGAATATGGATCTCATCATGTGAAGGAGAGACATTACAAAAAAAACAATATGAAATATCCCCCAAAGATTATAAAGAGGAAAATATTTTACCAAAGCATTCAGACATTATGAAAAAATTATTCCTAACATATTTATATGCACTAAGATACACACTACTAAAGAAAAATGAGTAAAAAAATGAAAGCAAATCTCGACAAAGGATCTTGATAGGCTACTATGATCATTAAAAATTGAGTAAAAATAGACTGGATAGGGGTGTGTTGTGTCGTAGATTAGAAAGGTATTTTTTGAATTCTATTTTGGATGTGTTTTATAGCGTTTAAGTTTCCTATTATGTGGTTGTCTAGGTTTGGTAGTAAATAAATTTCCAAAAGTTAGTATAATTATGATTTTACGATAAGACAACTATGCCAACAGTTTTCACAATCTTCAACCAATGAACGCACTTGGAAATGCAACTTTTATATTGTAAAGTGAAAAAAATCAATGATCCTAACTTTACATAGCTAAAATTTTAACACTTTGAATGATTTTGTAACAATAACAACGCACTTATTCCTCCTTTTTACTATTTTCCCATGCCTAAATGAATTTTTAAATAATTTCAGATTTGATTTTAGATTACAAATCTCCTAATTTAGATTTATTAATGCAAGCCTAAACTAGGTCTACTTTGCAATGGTTGAAATTAAGATTAGATATCTTTTGAATGGAAAATTTTATACAAATTTTCACCTTTTCAATGATTTTTATGACAATTATGTATGCACTAATAATGATTCCAAATAATCTAAGATCTAATTCAAATTTGAGAAGATTTAAAATGTTTGAAAAAGTAAAGTTCACAAAAAAACTTGATTGGGATAAGGGATTTAGGTCTTATATGACACTTATCCAAAATATTTGATGTGGATTAGAAGTGATCTCAAATCTAGTTGACTACAAATCCTAATAAAAAAGCCAAAATGGTGAATCGGGGTTCTAATCCTTGTGGAGGTGAATTAGTCCACCCTAAAAATAAACTAAAATTAAATAAAAAATTCCTATTGAAGGACAATATAACCTTAAAATAAACCTTGGGTGTGTCTAACTTACAAAACATAGCTTTATCCTTAGAACAATTGATAGAATGAATAGTTCCTTAAGAAATAACAATACCATTTATAATCTAATGACCATTCACAAAGCCCCCTATTAAAGAATATAAAAAATTTTGAAAATCCATTTATAATAAATAATTATTTTAGTGATGACCTTGTAGAAGACATTATAAAGAGCTACGAAATGAAATATATCAAAATAGTTTTCCCCACTTTCTAACGAATCGAACCTAAAAAATTAAAATGTATTGTTTTAATCATCTTTTTATTATACTATGATTTAGACAAAATTCTTACAAGATCATTATTCAATATATCCTAGAATTCCTAAAAAATAATCAATAGGGGAGCCATCAAGACTACAAGACTTACCTTTGAATTTATTTTTTTCAATTCTATATGATTAATAATCCCCATAAGAACCATGTGTATCCTTAATAATCAAATAAAGGATGTGATCTACAATAGCTCTTTCCTCCTCTACTATTGCAAGACCATTTTTATTCAATAATGTAGAGATATATCAAACTACTCCTTATTAAAATAATAGAATGATGACAAATGGATTTCTTGACAAGAAATAATAGATGAAATAGAGTTACCTATCATCCTTTCCTTAATACAATTACTAAAAAAAGGAAGTATTTTATTCCCCTCATGAACCCAAATAACTCTTGATTTCATTTTCCAAAATATTTTATAGGAAGTTCCCATTATTGATGTTGTTTTGACTAAAAAATATCTAAATTCTAAACTCATTTTCTTGCATTACCAAATTGTCTTATCTAAAAAATTAACATCTTTCAACTTTTCATAATCCTATGTTCTGGTAAAAAATATTACTAAATCCATAGTTGTTTCACTATTTAAGCATAAACATGAAATAGTGAAGCCTTTTTTGAAAATAAATACATATAAGAACCAAATGGATGCTTCTTATCCATCAATAAGATTTCCATGTGCTCGTATAGAGCTTGACCATAAAGCCACATCAATTGGAACATGAACAAAAGTTTTTTCCAAACAAGAAAAGAGGAAATATTAATGGGCCAATCATCTATTTCATGTCATTAACATTTTTAGAGGTAGTAGTCCAATTATCCTCAATTCAATAATAAAAAAGAATTATAACCTCTTGAAAATAGAAGTAGAAGCACATGTCATTCTACTCCAAGTGATAGACCACCACTTGCTTTGACATCTACAATATTAAGAAAATATTTATTTTATTAGAATAAGGTTGAATATTAGCTAAGCCAATTCAAGTCTTGAATTTTTTCCTAAAAAGAAGGAATGACATTAAAATCCCTAGCTAAGATCTAAGGAACAAAAGAAAACATAAAATGAAGAAATTGAATATATGACAATAGGAAGATATTTCCTTGAAAAAGTGTAGGAGTATAAAAATTGAATAAGAAAATTAGGCTTCCAAAATTGAACCAAGTACCAATCGCTGAAATCAAATGATTACTTGCTAACCAAATAAAAGGTGTAAGTTGTTGAGATCCAATTGAGAATATAACCCTCCTATAGAACTTGGAGCTCAAACAAATTGATACTAACTAGCTTACATACAATAGAAGTAACTAACATTCCTCCATAAAAAAAATCATTTCCACATGGAAAACAATATCAAGCTTATAAAGCATCATGTTGCAAGCAAGTGGTCATGAGGTCTAGTCTCCCCCCAAACCCATGGTACCAGAGGGCATGTCACACCAACACCACTAGCCACATGAAAAAAGTTTACCAAACGCATTGTAGATTACAAGGGGACGTATACCCGACCGATTCCTCTAGTCTAAAAAAAATGATAAAAATATATCAAGCTTATAAATCTAAATATGATTTAAAATAATCTTTTGATAAGGGGTGTTGCCTAAACCCTTAACATTCCATGAGAGAACTATATTTTTTGGAAATAGAGATGCGAGAATCTAAAGTGTGAATGAGCTCAAATTCAACCAATATTTCCCTAATAATCTTCTTTTTCTCTTGATCACTTCTCCTACCCACTTCTAAGAATTTATTTGCATCGTTATTTTTAATATTGTGTGTCAAGGATCTAATGGAGCAATAATTTTATTTTTTATAATTATACTTGCTATCACTTGTATGAAGAGCATATGGCATTACACACTATATAGTATTTCAAACTCTAGCTATCAAACATAGAATTCTCGTATTTAATCCAACTCCAAGATTCCCCGTTGAATCATCCACATATAATACAAATTGAAGAAAAGACGTATCTACTCCTCATAATATTTGCACTTTAGAAGAAATTTGATCATCATATCGAAGGAACATGACAAAATCAAAATAGACTAAATTTTATTACCTATAATTTTCCCTGTCGAAATTAATTCAATATCCTCAAATAGTATCTAAAATATCAAATCTATACCCTTTGAAAAAAAAAAAACTCTAAGAAAGAACTTTAATTGTTGAATAACATCATTTCTAAAGTAGAAAATGTCAAAACTAAAATACAATCAACGCGCTATTGTTCTACTTTGAATATGACCCTTGCGGAGCGCATTTCAAAATTGACCTATTCATATGCTTGCACTCCGCTGTCTATCTCTATAAATACCATTTACTTTCTTTATTCATCTCCATTGTCGATCTTCGCTCAGTATCTCGCAAGACATTCACCCAGCTTTTCTTTCTATATTCCTAAACCGAATACTTTTATTACTTCAAATTCGTCCTAGCAGTTAGTATGGCGAGATCAATGCTTCTGAAAATTATGGTAGTGATGCTTGTGTTCAACGCTATGTTTTCACTTCCTGTGTCTGCGCGATCAATCCTCAAGGAAAAAGTGAATACGAATGCAGGCATGAACAACAATAAATCGATTGATAATCTGCTTGAAATTGTAGAGATGTTAGCGTCGTGTCCTAACTGTGCAGGCCACATTCCGGATCCGACTTCGCAGTAGATAAAACAAGGTTGAATGGAGTTATTCTGAATTCGACTTCCTAACTAAGATTTTCCGCTATGAAAACTCACGACACTTGTAAATTGTTTCGATATTTTGTGATTCGCGGTGACAGGGAAATATAATCAATTCCTTTCCATTAATAATTGAAACATTTTATAAGCCAGAACGCTTTCATCTATCTGGATTCCGTAATATTTAATATGTTTTCTCGGTAATCAAGAATATGCATGTTCAGTTTAATCAAATCCTCAATTTCATTCGTAAATGATACGTTAAACGTTTCAACTGATTTTGGCTATGGCGTCGCAAAAGCCACATGGCTGAAAAGTTAACAATGTTTCGACATATAATACGTGATGGGTTATAAATTAATGAGTTTCTAAGCTTATCATATGCGTTATGGTTTGGATCTGATTTACGACTTCAATTTTTATTTTTACATAATATAGAATTTGTGTAATATTAAATCGGAAAGTAAGGAAAATAGAAAAAATGTAATGATGAAGAAGAAGCACATTCCGCATCATCCTTTCGAAAGTCTCAATAATCGATTCTATTAGACTAAATTTTAATAATCTATTTAGTATAGTTGATCATAAATCATATGGACAACTTGATAAAACTCCAATACAATCATATGGAAACATTTTCCATCATAATAGTGTTGATGTTAAATCATACATTATTCTATTTACTACGTTTCTTAAGATCTTGGTTATAAGAATTCTTAAGGATTGACAATTGATATTATCTTATTCACTCCACCATGCATCCACATTGATCTTCATCATAAGAGCCTTAGAAAACAACCCTCTACCTACTACAAAATGTAAGTGATCAATGAAGTTTAAAGGATCACTCATTTGAAAAAAGAAAAAGATAAACAATTTAGACGACTCTAATCTCAAATGATAAGAACTTCCTTCTTAAATGTGTGATAGCCCTTTAATGATCTAGTTAACCACAAGATCTTAGAACCCACAAATTTTATTTAATCACTCTTGGATGTATAAACTAAGCTCATTTGTTTTCTCATTAAATGATCATAACCAAGAGAGAAAATTTGTTTAAATTAATATGCTACATGAATTGTATGAAGTCACATTAGATATCACATAGGACTATCATCTAGAGAACCAGTTGTTGCTTAAAAATAAACCAAGTAATACCAAGAGAACCTAGTTCCATATCACTATGAAAGCTCCAATCACAAAATTGGGAAGCCAAACATGACAAAATGATCTAACATTTCCTCCTAGGAGAATTAAATCCCTCTAAGAATTTGAATTTAAAATAGATCTAAGCTAAGTGGCACTCATATGCTTGTTGGGGCACAAGAGTCCTAGTAACCTAGGCTTGGGACAAAAATTTCAAGAAATGTTAAGTTCTATTCTGAATTTAGGTTTAGGCACCAAAACATAGGTGGGACCCATATGCCCAAGGTGGCGTATGAATCTTAGATCACTCAATTTGGGTCATACAATCCAAAATTATTGAATTATGATTGGTCATTAGATATGTGTCGGGATCATCCTTGGAAAGATGCATTAAATAAGGCTTGTGGATGCAGAATAGGATCAAATAAGGCATAAAGAAGATAAATTTTAGTTGGGAGGTCCCAAACAAGTGTGAAAATGTAAAGGGATAGATTTTTCTACACTACACCTAGTTAATCCAATTGGATCTAGGATCACTTTTCCTACTTCTCATGCCATGTTTCACATATACACTTACAAGAGAAACTCAATACTATGACAACCCACTCACTCAACCAACCTTAACTACTAAACATATGCTTCTTTATATAGACTCAAGCTCATAATAAATAAAACCAAGAGGTACAATAAAACTATGTTCCTCGAAACCATGATTACACAAAACCATTGAACCTTCATTTACTTTTTGATACACATTATTAAATATTTTTTCCCAAATAGTACTTATTTTTTATGTCTCCACAAAAAAAAACCTAACCCAATATTACATACAACTTTACAAGTGACCCGAAAAAATTTCTTAGTGCAGGCTAACCACATCTCCTAGATGTACCACAACTAAATAATTATCTAATTAGAACATTATAATAATTAAGATTATGAAATGGTATACAACACCAAATCCTAACACTTACAAGTGGGAAGATTGATCACTTCTCTAGTGTCTTCACCATCTCTCATTTTTTTAGTTGATGATTCATTCTCTAAGGTTTATTCTACTTCATCTAGTGTTGATAGTTCATTTATTCCACATATTACTCCTTCACATTTATTTGTTTCTTCTATGAGAGATTCTTATAATTCTATACATCTTGTTCATCAAGATCCATTTCATTGGGACTGATTTCTATCAAACATCACTTGTTTGTAGAGTCCCTCTTTTAATATCCAACACTTCAACAATACTTATTACTACTTCAAAATTTCAAGCTGCTTCTTCACAAGCTTCTAGTTATTCTTTGAAGAAGATTCATCTTCCTCTTCTTAAAATTAGTTTGTTATTGCACTTTTTGGTATATAAGATTCTAAGGATGCTTCATAGAGAGAATCCTAAGATTCTTTATAGTAGAACATCACCTAGATAATTTGACCAACATTCAAAGAGTTCATCCTCCTTGAGGGGGTCCTTCTAGTTAGTTCTTCTTTTCTATCTTTTCTCAGGGATATTTTTCCATTAATGTTTCTTCCTTTCTTCATTTTTGAGAGTTTCTTGTAGTTGAGTGCCTCACTAGGAATAGTTGTTGGAACACAATTTCTTTGTACCCACCTAATATATGGTTCAGGTGGGTGTTACTATAGAATATTCCTTCTTCTAGATAATATTCTACAAAGATAATATTTCTTAGGTGTGTTTCCTTTTATACTTATAGATACATTTAATTTTACATGCTACACATCTTAGATTAGTGGAGTTACATGCCTATTCTTACGCTACTTTTACCATATAAAAATGAATCATTGACATTTTCATGGTCTTTTAGGTCTTTCTCTTGTGATGCTTGACCTATTTTTCTTTGATTTAATGTTACAATGTAACTTAAGGATTTAGATTAGGTCATAAATATTCAAATTATGATGTCTTGTAAAGGTGTTGTGAAGTGTTGTAACACATTTATACACTTTTCTAGAATTTTTTCATTATAATTCACTTAAAAATCACTTTTTTATTCCTTATCAAGTCCTATTCTAAAGTGTTGTAAAGTGTTGTAACAAGATTTCATACTTTTCTAGGCTTTTTATCACTATTTACACCTTTCTTATGCTTTATATGACCCCTTTATGCACTCATAAGACTTAATTAAGTGTAGTAATGAATGTAAACCCAACAAATAACATTAAATGCAAGTTAATTCCCGACAACCACTTACAAGCCCAAGGTGGGACCCATTTTCCATTGGTGGCGAATGAGTCCCTCTTGGCTCCAAATTCAAAATAATTCAAAATTCCTTTCGCATTTTTATTCAAAAAGACATTATGTTACCCTGTGATGAGGTATTATTCAACTATTAGGGCATAAGTGTGTATAAATAATCATTTTTCTCCTCATTTCAACCCCCATTCATTCAAGCATTCATCAAGTTCACTCATTCACTAGTTCATTCAATTACATGCAAGCATCATTCACTCAAGCAAACATCAAGCATCTTGGAGTAGCCATTGAGATATCTTGAGACTTCTTCATCAAGATTTTTGGTGAGTTTAGGACATTTATATTTTATTTATTCATCATTCCTTGCTCATTTAATTTCATTTCTTTATTAAGGGTTTGATTACCAAAGTGGGATTTGACCAAGGAAAATCCCTATACTCTAACCCTTAATCATTTTTCCCCTTTCGCATGTCTATTTTTAGACTTTTGTATGTAGATTTTTCAATCAATTAGGTGTTGAAAAGTGGACAAGAAGTCAACAATATGTTTCAAGTAAACTAAACCCTATTTCAGGCTTGGAGACAACCTACAGTCAGTTTTCTACAAATTTGACTTTGTCAACCTAACAAGAAGATAAGTGAAAATCTAGAGCTACAAAATTGGCCTTTGATTTTGCAAATTTTTGGAGGAGGACTGATTCACCATCAGTGGCAAATGAGTCCCACTTGAGAATTGAGAAAGTTGATTTTTTCAGAATCTAGTTCCTGACTGTCGGAAAGTAGTTTTAGATGTTTTTGTCAATGGCAGGATTGATTCGCCATTACTGTCGAATGAGTCCTACTATTGATTTATAGTGATTTCTTCCAATTTTTAGAGTCTTCTATATTCAACATCTAATTCCTAAGTGCACTCTATCCACCCTCTTTCAATTTTTTTTGTGTTTGTTCATATTTTAGTTCATTCTTGCACACCTCGCTATGTTTTCAAACATTGCATATTTCATTAGTTTTGAATTCATAATCAATCAATTTCATAGCTTAGTTGCATTAAGCTCATTGAATTTAGTCTCAATTCCATATTACATTCATTAATTTGAGTGAACCACTTCAATTTTAGGGTTCTATCTCTCTCCTTTTAGGTGAAAGATCCTAAGAGTGCAAGAGAAGTCCATAGTCACCCTCAAAATTGATGGTTTATTTCTATGAACCTGCATATTGAACACATTATCTATCTAATTTCAATTACATCTTGCATCCTATGCTTCCTTTGCATCGACATTCAATTAGGTTTTGTTTTGTTTTTGCATCCTATGGTTTCTCAAATTGTATTAGTGAAAGAATCATACAAATTTCATTTTTGCATATCAAATCATTAAAAAACAAAAAAATTGAATTTGCATCATCATTCTACATCTGAAAATCATTGAAATCATTTTAAATTTTTAGAAAAAACATAAAAAATCCATTCCTGGAATTATTCACCACCCTGGGCGAATTAGTTCTGTTGCATTTTTTGCATTGAAATTTCTGGCATTTTCATAGTATTTCTTGCATTTTTGTTTCATGTTATTGTCTTCTTGTTTTAGTTTACAAAATTTATGCCATTAGCATTTTGTTATTCCTAGTTGGAATTTTCATTCACCCCATATTTTGTGGTACTTGTATGAGTGTTTGGTGACCTATTGATAATATTTTAGTGAGACAAAGTTCTAGAATCATGGCTTCCCACGATAGCACTTTCATTGTGGACCTTGGGATCTCAAGAGCTCCTACTCCTAGTATGGAAAATGGTGCACTAAGCATGGATACTACCACAAGTATGCCTTTACCTTCACATCCAATGTATGTTGACACACAAACTAATTCCATTCCGCAATAAAAATTCATTAGTATTCATGAGGATTTTGCACATTTACAACTATTAGAAACCAAGATTAGACATGAAAATGAAAAAACCTTCCACATAAGAGAAAATTAGAAAAAGAAAAGCTATTGCAAAAACATGTGCAAATAATATTATTCAGGAATTCATAATTAAATGAGATGATTTTTTTATAAAATCAAAGTATCCATAACCCTAATCTTATCTTGAGCAACAAGATAGCTCAATAAGATAAGGATGAGAATAATAAACCTAGGAATTAAAATAATACCTAAGTAAAGTTATGCAAGTGTAATTAAATATTAATTACACTAACAGCCCCACATAAGTGCAACTTAGGGAGACTAAAAAAGCATGCACCTAAAACTAAAATGAATGCAAGAAAGTATGAATTGGTCCCGACAACAAGGCCTAATCAGGTACCCATGTACAAATTTAATAATGAGGTAGAGAAGGAAAACCCAGTGGGACAAAACTCCCCTACAATGAGATGACTATTACAAAGAAGCACTAGAAGAACACTGTGGGTTAACACTAGAACCACAATCCAACAAGCAAGGAAAGATACTTTTGTCTACAAGAAACCAAATGAGAGTCACTGAAGGACTTAGACAGAATCATAATAATGGAACAGTAGACCTGATGCCACAGAACACTAGAAAACTCACAAACTGGAACAACCCTGGAATTTGTAAAGCAACAGTAGATGAACTGATGATAAAATCTGGAAACTGTGTATCTTGATGATGATGCCAAATTGAGACTAAAAATCTTCCATTGGAACAAGTACCATAAAGACTTTGGAACATTTACCATAAAAACATGACCCTCAAATGAGATGGATCTGAACCAATGCGGATCAATAACCATAAACTCCCAATCTAAAGTGTGAACCAATGTGAATATGGTATGTGTGATGTAAGAAAAAGAAGTGGTGAAAAGAAAATAATAAAGCAAATATAACCCATGCGAGTTATCATCAAAAATATGATGAAGATCAAAGTAGATGCACACTCTAATCATATTATTATGCAAGAAACCCCCCTGATGGAACTTTATCTGAGTTCAATTATTACAATAACCCAATGATTTTAAAATGAGATAATGAAAAGAAATCATAAATAGAAAATAAAAATAGACCTAACATCTATGAAGAGGACTGAACCATCTTTCCAACGACGCAAGAATGGAGAAAAATGGATAAGCGGGTCAAAAGATATGTCTCTTGGAGTGGAAACAACAACATCTGACTACCAAGGCTAAAAAAGGAATAGAAAATGTAAAACAAAAAATTTACACCTACACCATTGCGAAAAAATTAGAACCAGCTTTCCGATGATATCTCGTTTGTGAAAAAATGACATTGTATGCAAAAGTTATGCCCGATTCTGTGAAAGTGCTCTGAAAAGACCCAATTTTCCCTTCTGCAGCCCTCAGGGGTTAAAAAAATAAAGCCCCTTGTCGCTTGGGTAGGCCAGGGGACTGGATACAAGATCCTGAAGCTGAGCCCCAAGCCACCCACATGACTGGGCCAGGTGCTGTGGATGGCGGGGGGTTGGAGTGCAGGCTCCTGAACCTAGATAGGACTAAGGGCTAGCTTCCGAGGGCTAAGTCAAAGTTGGTGGCGCTAAAGAAAAAGCCATCGGTGGTGGTGGTCCAATGGTGGCTAGTGAGAGGCCACTAGGTGGCCAACGAGTGGTGATCTCCATTTGTACTTGATGTGCAAACTTTGCGCTTTTTTTTAAAAAAATATTTTTAAAATTTGTGGCTCGAAAAATGTGTCTTGGGGTCGTACAACACCCAGACAAATTTTTTTTTGCCTCCCTAGTCGACTATGTCCAAAATGGAAAAATTTAATATGAAAATAGGGGTTTTTGGGCATTGCAAATCCAATGACAATATCTGTTTTGGCCCAAAATTCCCAAAAAATTAAGCGATCTCGAGATCTCTTAGAAAATCCACCTAACTTGAAACCCTCATAGATTTCATCAATGATGACCATAATCAGTGAAATAAAAACCATTTGTAACCTTTTCCAATGCTCTGAATCCAATGGAAAACCTTAATATGATCCAAGACACTACATGAATATGGTCAAGGAATGAAACCCTCAAGGAACCCCGAACATGCTCTGTAATGTATTTCTCCAAAAAACCTAAGAAAGGGCTACAAATCAAGGCTCTTATACCATGTTAGAAACCAAGATCAGACATGCAAACCAAAAAACCTTCCATAGAAGAGAAAATCAGAAAAAACAAAGCTATTGCAAAAATATGTGCAAATAATATTATTCAAGAATTAATAATTACATGAGATGATTTCCTTTATAAAATAAAAGTATGCATCACCCTAATCTTATCTTGAGCAAAAAGATAGCTCAAAAAGATAAGGATGAGAATAATAAACCTAGGAATTAAAATATTACCTAAGTAAATTTATGCAAGTGTAATGAAATATTAATTACACTAATAGTTCAACAAGATTTAAGTCCTGAAAATATTTCCACCACTGCTATACCTTCCATAGAAAACCTTCATCACTTGATTGAAAGTGATTCAATGGCTTACAAGTTATGAAAAGAATTACTGAAATATACAACAAACATGTTCCTTCCACATCCCAATGAACAAACATTGTTGTGAGCCAAAGAGGATCTCACATTCCTCCTCCTTCAAGCATACATCCATACCAACCTATACCACTCCTCAAGTTACAACAACCATGCAATAGGTTAGTCATGTGACTCCTTTCACTATTCCAACTAGCATTCCCAGTTCTTTTGTGGCATCAAATGTTCCATCTTCTACTTTCACCCCTCTTAGTGTTCCCTTCAATCCTCCTAAAATTACATACAATCCATCACCATCCTCTCTTCCACCTCATACCACTTACACCGACCCCATCATTTCACATCTCTTTAACATTGTTTTATTAATGCAACAATAAATATCCATCATTACCCAAAGTCAAAATGCTCCACCCACATATCATGTCTACAGTAGCCCATTATCTCAAGAGATCTTAAGAACATAGATGCCACAGTGAATTTTTTCCTATGTTTGAGAAGTACGGATGTAAAGGAGATCCTACTAATCATGTTAATTCCTATATAGCATTGTGTAGTTATTTTTTCCTCAACGATAAACTATTAGCCAAAATGTTTCCTAGGACCTTAAAGGACATTGCATTAGAGTGGTTTTCAAACTTACCCAATCATTTAATTTGGTCATTTAATCAACTTGTGGATGCCTTTATAAGTCATTTCCATGTCCATATGACTCCCAAAAAGACAATGGCTAATTTAATGCAATGTAAACAAAACATAGATTAAAAAGTAACTAATTTCATTTCATGTTATCAGTCATTGTATGCTCAAATTGATGTCAAGATTCCTAATTCACATCTTCAAAAGATGTTTATTGAAAAATTGCAAACTCACCTTCTGGGTAAGTTGACTATGATGAAATTTCCTTCATTCATGCATTTATGCACAACCCTTTGTGACTATCACAACTCAGTTACTAGTTGTCATTCAAAGTCCACTTCTAACCAAGCTGAGAAGCTTAAGAAAAGCAACCAAAAGAACATGCAAAACTTTAGAAAACTAAACCAAGGATTATTATAGTTCAATCCACCTCATCTACAACTGAACCATAATTTTTTTTAGGGATGAGGCTTATAGGCTACTCTTGCACTCTTAGGATGTTTCACCTAAAAGGAGAGAGATATACCTCACTCAAAATCAATGTGGTTCACTCAATATAATGTATGTATGATGTGATTAAGAATAAATAAAATGATCTAAATGCAACTAAACAATGCAATTGACTGATTATAAATGTAAAACCTACGAAATGTGCAATGTTTGAAAACACAATGTGATATGCAAGTATGAACTAAAAGATGAACAAATGCAAAACAAAAAACAAAAAAGATGAATTAGAGTGCACCTGGGTAGTGAATGATGAATTTGGAGTGATCTGAATGCTCAGTGAAAATCACCAGTGGGACTCATTCACCACTGATGGTGAATTAGTCATGATTTTCACAAAAACTTTTGGAAACTAGTTTCCCACTATCAGGATTTAGGATCTAAAAAAATCCAACTTTCAAGCCTTAAGGTGGGACTCATTTTCCACTGATGGTGAATCAGTCCTCTCCCAAAATTCTATGAAATTGGGGACTGATGGAATAACATTGAATATGATATTGTCTTCTTATCGGTTTGATGGGGTCAAGTCTGCAAAACATGGAGTGTAGGTTGTCTCCAAACTTGAAATATGTTTAATTTGACTTGAAACACTTTTTTTACTTGTCCACTTTTCAACACCTAATTTCTTGATAAATCTGCATACACGAGTCTACACACACACATGCAAGAGGGGAAAAATGGTTAAGGGTTAGATTATAGGGATTTTCCTTTGTCAAATCCTACTTTGGTTATCAAACCTTTAATGAAGAAATTGAATGAAATGAACAAGGAAAGATGAATAAAAAACATGAAAATGTCCTAAACTCACCACAACCTTGTCAAAGAAATTTGAAGATATGTCAATAGTTGCTCCAAGATACTTGATTGATGCTTGATTCAATGATGCAAAGTGCTCAAATGTGATTTGAATGCTTAGTGAATGAGGAGATTGCTTTAATGAATTAGGACATGTAAAATGAGAAAGAAAACACTTATTTATACACACTTGTGCCTTAGTAACCCGATGATACCTCATCATAGGTTGACATAAGGTAATTTTGAATAATAACCCAAAAGAAAAATTGAATTATTTTTAATTTTGAGCCAAGAGGGACTCATTCACCACCCATGGAAAATGGGTTCCACCTTAGACTTGAAAGTGGGTGTCAAGAATTAAGTCACATTTAATGTTTTTTGTTGGGTTTACATTTAAAAAAAAACTTAATTAAGCCTTATGAGTGTATAAAGGGGTCAAATAAAGCATAAGAAAGGTGTAAATAGTGAAATTAGGCTTAGAAAAGTGTGAAATTTTATTACAAGACTTTACAACACTTCAAAATAGGACTTTATAAGTGAAGAAAAGGTTATTTTTAGGTGAATTGTAATGAAGAGTCTAGAAAAGTGTAGAAATGTTTCACAACAGTTTAAAACACCTTCACAAGATGTCATAATTTGAATTTTAAGGACCTAATATGAATTTTTAAGTCATATTACAACATTAAATCAAAGAAAAATGGACCAAGCATCATGAAAGAAAGACCTAAAAGACCATGAAAATTTCCAAGAGCCATTTTTGTATGGTACATTTAGCCCTCACTTTAGTGAGAGGATGAACTTGCTTCAAACTCACACTAAAGTAGCCATGCACATCGAGAAGGATCCAAATGCACTTATGTTAGCAAGATGGAATGATAACAATCAAGAGGGATGATCAACCCCACACGATGAAGATCCCATGGCAAACTAAACATAAGAACAAATGAATGTAAGTGTGAAATGAAAGAAGAAAAGGGGGAATTTGATTGATCTTCAATCATTTTTCCAACTAGTTGTAAATAAAATCTATGTTGTTTGTGAGAAAAAGAGAATGCATACTGAACCATAGTTTTTTTTGGTAGGGCTTATAGGCTACTCTTGCACGCTTAGGATGTTTCACCTAAAAGGAGAGAGATAAACCCTTTGCAAATGACTCTACGCTAGGTTCACTCAAATTATGCAATGTATGATGTAATCAAGACTAGATGAGATGATCTAAATGCATTTGGATGATCTATTTAATTGATTATGTATGAAAAACCTAAGAATTATGCAATGTTGGAAAACACAATGTGATATGCAAACATGAACAAAGAATAAAAAGGTTGATTCAAAGTGCACCTAAGTAGAAATGGAGAATCTAGAATCTTTTGAATACTAACTAAGATCACTAAAAATCACCAGTGGGACTCATTCACCACTGATGGTGAATCAGTCCTGCTTCTAATGGAAACTATCAAAAACTAGTTTCTGAGTGTCAAGATCCAGAATCTGACAAAATCTAGATTTCAAGCCTTAAGGTGGGAATCACTCGTCACTGATGGTGAATCATTCATCTCCCAAATTTCATTGAAATCAGAGGACAATTCTATAACACTAGATCTAAGGTTGTCTTCTTGTCAGCTTGATGAAGTTAATTCTACATGAAACAAATAGAATGTTTTCTCCAAGCTTGAAATGAGGTTTATTTGACTTGAAGAACATTTTTAACTTCTTTTCCACTTTTTAACACCTAAATTCTTGTCAAATCTACATACACAAGTCTACAAAAACACATGCAAAAGGGGAAATGGTTAAGGGTTAGGTTATAGGGATTTTCCTTGGTCAAATCCCACTTTGTTAATCAAATCCTTAATTAGAATAATGAAATGAAAGAGAATCATAAAAAACTAACAAGCAAGTGCTATCAACTTACCAAACCCTTGTTGAAGAAAATCTAAAGATATATCAATGGATGCTCTTGAATGCTTGATTGATGTTTGATTATAAGATGCAAAGTTCTAAAATGCTTTAATGATTGAAAAGATTGCTTGAATGAGTTAGGAGATGCAAAATGAGGAGAAAAACAAATATTTATACACACTTGTGCCTTAGTAACCTGATGATACCTCATCACAAGCCAACATAAGGTGTTTTTAAATAAAAATACGAAAGAAAATTTGAAATATTTTGAATTTTGTGCTAAGAGGGACTCATTTGCCACCCATGGCAATTGAGTCCCACCTTGGACTTGAAAGTGGATGTCAAGAATTATCTTGGATTTAATGTTGTTTTTTGGGTTTACATTCAAAAACACACTTAATTAAGCATTATAAGGGCATAAAGGGGTCAAATAAAGCATAAGAAAGGTGTAAATAGTGAAATTACTTCTAGAAAAGCATGAAATATTGTTACAACACTTCAAAACAGGACTTGATAACTGATGAAAAAGTGATTTTTAGGTGAATTATAATAAATAGAGTCTAGAAAAGTGTACAACTATTTTCAACACTTCACAACACCTTCACAAGATGTCACAATTTGAATTTTAAGGACCACATTGCATCAATAAATCAAAGAAAAATGGACTAAGAATTGTGAAGAGGGACCTAAAAGGCCATGAAAATGACAAGGGGCCATTTTTCTACAACACATTTAAACCCCACTTTAGTGAGAGGATGAACTTCTTCAAACTCACACTAAAGTAGCCATGTATATCAAGAGAGAGAGGTCCCAATGCACTTATGTTAGCAATATGGAATGGAAATGATCAAGAGGGATGATTAAGAACCCAAGATGAAGATCTCATGGAAAACTAAACATAATAACAAAGGAATGCACAAGTGTAGAAATTAAAGAATTGGATGAAGATTTGATCATCTGTCCAACTAGTTGTGGATTAGATCTAGGTTGTTTGTCTAAAAAAGAGAATGCATACTCACTTTGGGGTAATAGACATCATGGTGGTCTGTCGGGTGAGAAGACCCAAAAAGGTAAGATACATATGCTAGTTGGTATGCACTTACAAAAAAATAAGGTGGCTATGGGGAAATTCATGCCACTGGATGGGCTTCCTACTCAACCTTATTAAAGTTATACCTCCTGATAACTTTAACAAGGTGCCACAGAGGGAAAATGTAAGTTTGTGCTTCATGAGACAAGAAAAGATTCATATGCTTAGAACCGATGAACAAAAAGTAAGGTACCATAGGAATGCAAGTTGTGTTATGCAAGGTGGAAAAAAAATGTAAAATGAAAAAATGTGAAAATTTCAAATGTAAAAGATGTTCAAAGGAGTCTTGTTAAGTTCATGGAAGGTCTATCACCTAGGGAAAATTGTGTCTAATATCTCCAAGAGAGGACCAATCAAATAATAGAATATTTAGAACATAGGCGATGTAGTGTGTCGCATTAGGCCACCAAGAGGAATGTAATATGCTAAGATAGTTCACACTTATGAAGGACATCACACATAATGTCATCCACAAAGTGACGAGTACGTCATATGAAATGACAAGGCTACACTAAAAACCAGGAATACAAATGAAATTATTCCAATGTATGCCCCCCACTTTAAAGGAATTTCTCTATACCATCTTGTGAGAAATTCCTTTAAAGTAGCAAAGGAAAGAAAATGCAAAAATGAAAAACAAGACATGAGAGCCAACTCATAAATCCCTATGCCAAGTCATATGTTTCTAAGTTAGGCTGCTTCATCTAAACGAAAGTGAAAACAAAAGAAATGGGAGTTTCCCCCTAGAAAGGAACACACCGAACACATAAGGGATCTAGGATTTGGGGTCAGTATGTTCATTGCTACAATGTTTTTATGAAAGAGATCAAAACTATCATCATTCCCCAAAGCACATAGAACTAGAGAAATGACACAAATAGAGCAAAAATAAAAGGAAAAATAAAGTCCATTTTGGGTCAACATGGAAGAGACATTGTGATCTCAACGCTTTGCTTCATTCCCAAAAGGAAAACACAAGTGAAAAGAAAATTAAAAGGAAAAAAGAAAAAAAAAATTGGTCAACATGAAGGAGACATTGTGGTCTTTATGCCTTGCATCATCCCCAAAATAAAAAAACAAGAGAAAGTAAAAAGGAAAAGGGACCTCTTGGGTCAACATGGAAAAGACATAGGGGATCTCTACACTTTTCGTCATCCCCAAAAGGAAAAACACAAAACAAAGAGTGAAAAAGGCAATGCACAACATATAGAATAATATAGGTACGAATAGAAGAAGTGTACAAAGAACATCAAATACATGATATGGGGGAACATGATACACACATACATGAAAAGTGGAAAGGGGCGAGTAATGCAAATGTAAGTCAACCATTAACAAATTTATTGGTTTCTCAATCTTAATTAATATAAGTGGAAAATTAATAAAATAGTTAAGAGACAAAGACAAGTTCATTACAAGGACAAGGCTAATAACTTCTTGCCCCCCACAAAGTGTAAAGAAAGAATGATCCGAGGTGTGTGCCATGAAAAGATCATGCAATAGTGATAATAGAAAATTATACAACTATGGAATGATAAAAATGATTTTTTTTTAAGGAATAATGGGAAAGCAATTAGTATCAATGAAGTGATACTTGTTCAACATGTCATTCAATGTTCGACATTCTTCAGTTCGATGTCCAAGAACGCGATGATATTTGTAAAATGGTATGTTAGAATCTTTAGGAAGAATAAACAACATATTCATTGGTGGAAAAAGGATAAGAACTTTATTTAAAAGCAGTTGGAGTTTCCTTTCACACTCAGGTGGAGGATGAGTAGGAAACTTGATTATTTTTAGTTTATAAGGCCATTTTTGTTTGCTAGATTCTCCTTTTTCATGAACAAAATTAGGAAGAGGACCCATGGGGATCCTAGCATCCTTGGTATCAGAATCATGTAAAAGTTTTTCATGTGGAAGGAGAATGTTCAAGTCAAAAGGAGAATCAAAGATCATAGTACCATCATCTTAAAGTCTCCAATATTCAAAAGGAGGCATGTCAGGATGAGGAGGATCTTGATATCCTAATCCTATGGTGTTTTCTTCCATTGGTTTTTTTTCAAGCAGTTGGTGAATGTCATGCTCATGTGTTGTGTCACAGCCTTGTTTTCTTAAGATAGTAAAGCCTTTTCCAAAAGTTTCTTCAAGGTTAATGGGAGTGTTCGTGAATTTGTGATCATAAAATGGTCGAGGATTTGTTGGTTGATAGGAACTAGGTCCACTTGGTGGAGGGATCTTAGGTCCTTCTTGAGTTTGAGGATGTAGGTATCCAAAGTGATTAGGAGGTGGAATAGTAGGAAGATTTGGTTGTTTCATTGATGGGTAAAAGGCTACATTGGCTTCAAGGTTATCAAGACATTCGTTTAAGGCCTTGTTCATGCTAGCATCATCTTCACCAATGATGTCAACATTACAATGAGGATAATCATGAGGAGTTGAAGGAGCATGTGGAAGCTCAAGGTCATTAGGATCACAACCAAAGGTACAATTGGACATGTCTACCAAGGATTTTAATGAATTACAAAATTGATGAAAAGAAAATTCCATGATGATAATGAATGCAAATAAACTCAAACGCAAGAAATAGAAGTATACAAAGAATATAGAAAGTAAAATAGAAAAAAATTATAAAAAAAAAATGTAGGAAATACCCAGAAAATGCTTGAAAGTGCAGGATGAAATGTGCAAGTGAACTAATTCACCCAAGATGGCGAATGAGTCCAACTATGACTTTTTTTGTGTTTTGTAGAAAATTAAAGTTGAATTGAGTGCTTCTTAGATGCCAATAAAGGATGCAGATGCAAATTTTCAATTTTTTCAATGAGATGTTATGCAAAAATGAAATCTAAATGAGCCTTTCACTAATGCAATTTGAGAAACCCTAGGATGCAAAAACAAAACAATACCCTAATTGAATGTTGATGCAAATGAATTCTAGGATGCAAGATGCAATTGAAATCATAAATGTAGAGTGTTCAATATGTAGGTTCACCAAAATGAACTATAGATTTTTTTGGGTAGGGCTTATAGGCTACTCTAGCACTCTTAGGATGTTTCACATAAAAAGAGAGAGATAAACCTTATGCAAAGGAATCTACACTAGGTCCACTCAAACTATGCAATGTATGATATTACAATTAAGACTAAATGAGATGATCTAAATGCAATTGGGTGATCTATTTAACTTATTATGTATGCAAAACCTAAGAATTATGCAATGTTGGAAAACATAATGTGATATGCAAACATGAACTAAGAATGAAAAAATGCAAAAAAAAAGAAAAAGGTTGATTCAGGGTGCACCTAGGTAGAGAATAGAGAATATGGAATATTTTAAATACTGATTGAGATTAAAAAAAAAAAACTAGATGCACTCATTTGCCATTGATGGTGAATAAGTCCTGCTTCTGATGAAAACTATCAAAAACTAGTTTTTGAGTGTCAGGATCTACAATCTGACAAACTCTAGATTTCCAGCCTTAAGGTGGGAATCATTCACCACTAATGGCAACTTAGTCCTCTTCCAAAATTCTGAGAAATCGGGGGACAATTCTGCAACACCATATCTAAGGCTATATGCTTGTTGAATTGACAAAGTTAATTCTACAGAAAATGTACAAAATGTCTTCTCCAAGATTGAAATGAGGTTGATTTGACTTGAAGCACTTTATTGACTTCTTGTCCACTTTTCAAAACCTAAATTCTTGTCAAATATGTATACACAAGTCTACAAACACACATACAAAAGGGGAAATCATTTAGGATTAGGTTATAGGGATTTTCCTTGGTCAAATCCCCCTTTGGTAATCAAAACCTTAATGAAAATAATGAGATGAAAGAGAATGATAAATAAATAACAAGCAAGTGCTATTGTGCCATAGAAAAAAATACCCTTTGCTTGACATGGTAATAATTAATGATAAAATGGACTTAATGAGGTTTTAATATAGAGTTGTGAGGCGTTTTATGCATCCATGCTAGGTCTTGGACCCTTCCAAATGCATTTAACAATGTCTTGTAAAGGTGTTGTAAAGAGTTGTAAGATACTTTCACACTTTTATAGACTTAATGCACCTATCTCTCCCTAATTCAACGTTATAAAACTTGTTTAATAACATTATTACATCAATTTAGAAGGCTTGTGATTTAAATTTAATGCCAAACTAGTGTTGTAATGTGTCTTGCACATTCACATCTGTTCTTGTGTACTCCTAGGCTATGTGGACCTCATTTTAGTGTTGTAAAGTGTATTTAATCACACTTTCACATTGAATTTTGTGTCCCAAAGACTAATTACTCTTTACATCGTCATTAATAGGTCACAAGTACCCCATATTTTGTATCCCGAGGCATAATTTGATCAAATAACCAACATACTCATCTTATAAACCTAATTTTCCTACATCTCAACATTCCAACTAGCAAAAATGGCCCTCGAGGGACCCATTCACCATTAGTGGTGAATTAGTCCCATCTAGGTGGGACCAATTTTCCATTAGTGGTGAATGGGTCCCATTTTGAGCCATTTTTGGGGTTTTAGGGGGGAAAAATAGGTTTTAAGTTTATTTTTTCTCCATGTCGGCCTTACGGATCCAATTAATAGGAAAATAAGGTGAATTTACTATAAATAAAACCTTATAAACCCTAATTTATAATAAATTAACTTCATCAATTTTATCCCATCTCAAGTGAAGCAAGATAGGGTTTTGTCATTCTAAGTCACTAAGGTAGCACTTTTCAAACATTCAAGGGTCGAATCTTCATGTTTTTCTGCTGACATTCAAGTTCAATCATCATGACGAGGTAAAAAATCCATTCTTTCATGATTCAATACATCTTTTCATCATATTGGTTTAATTACCTAAAAAGGGGTATGTCCAAGGCAAACCCCTATGCGCTAACATTCACCATTTCTTTCTCTTTCATTGTGTGTTTAAAGATCTAGGTGCTTGGATGGATTGGAAATTATTGAATATTAGTTTGAAAACTTGTTGAAGTCATCTCCAATTTTCCAAGCAAAAAAATTACACAAAAATTCATTTATAGCTATAGAAATCAAGGTTTCAAACTGGGACACCTGGAGGTGCAAATTGAGTAGACCAAAAGGTACAGATTACATTTTTGAGTTTTTAGAATACCCAGAATGGACTAATTCGCCCAGAGTTGTGAATGAGTCCCACTGTACCTATTTCCTAAAGGATTTTGGAGATTTTGACACCCATTTCGCTAAAATGGGCCTCGATATAGTTTTCTAGAATTGGGATTGTTTCACCTAGAATGTCGAATGAGCCCTGCCAAGTCTAAATTTTAGCATCAATAGCATTCTAGAAGTAATTTCTAGTCCTCATCCATATCTCAAGTGCATACTCCAGTTTCATTCATTTCTGTTAAGTTTTGCATTCATTTATAGTTCATTGTTCTATTACACAGTGTGTTTACAAACAGCATTTATTTCTTAGGTTTTGCATTCATATTCGATCAATTTCATAACCAAGTTTCATCTAGATCATTTAATTTATTCTAAATAACATCATGCATAACATAATTTGAATGAATCCCTTAGAATTTTTTGGCCTAAGCTCTCTTCTTTTAGGTGAAAAACCCTAGAAGAGTTAGAGAGTACATAGGTGCCAAAAATTTATGGTTCATTTTGGTGAACCTTCTTTTTGAAAATGTTATTTTCTGATTTGGAGTCCATTTTCATCCTAATCCTAGCTTGCATTGAATTTTTATTAGAGTTGCATTGGTTAATTTGCATCTAGGAGTTCAACTTTTTGCATTAGAAAAAAAGTGCATTTGGCTTGCATTTTTGCATACAATTTCCTTCAAAATTTCTGATATTCTACATCTCCATCTAAGGTCTATATCTTACAACATTAAGCACATAAAAAAAACTTCAAAATTTCTTAAAGTTTTACAAAACCCCAGTACTAGGACTCACTCGTCATATTGGGCGAATCAGTCCCTATCCAGATTATTGATTGTTTGTCCTTGCACCAGAAACCTCATTTTTGTGCTTCCTAAGCCTCCTAGTATCATATAGTATAAGTATAGAAAGTTTCTAGAACATTTTTTTTATCCATTTAGCTCAAAAAAATCATTTGAAATTCCTCATTTTTCACATCCCTTCATTTGCAAACACTATTCGATCTGAAAATGCTTACATTTCTGGAATTTTGAGTACTTTTCACTTTTGAATATACAATGTTTCTATTCTTAAAAATTTGCATAAGTTTGTTAAAAGTTATTTTCATTCTTTCATGTACATTTTTTACATTTTCCAATTCTTGCATATATTGGATAAGAATGCTTTGTATCTTTGCATATACATTGTTCATATTGTTGAAACATTGCATGAAATGGTTACATGTACTTTTCATTCTTATTCAAACAATGCTAGTACCTTACATATGTAGAAATGTTAATAAACATTTTCTACCCTATGAGAGTGTTTTTGTGAAAGAGACTACAACCTTGCACATTCCTAACGCTCATACTTTTTCTTCTCATAATATCTTTCCTCTTGGTGATGAAGATATTTTAGTAGAAGAATCAATTAATGAGAGTTTTGAGAATCCTAGTTGTTTCTCTCCTTTTACCTCTCTTAGTGGACAACACATTCACAACCAACATAACACAACCTTAGATGATCATGACAACAACATTTGTTCTTCCTCCAATATCTCTCCTAATTGTGAAGTAGATACTTTGATGTTAGACAACACAATCGATGAAGACCATGAATATCTTAGTTGTCCCCCTTCACCTAGGGAAACCCATCTTGAAAACCAATCTTCAACCATTGATCATTCCCCTACTTTTGATGAAGTCCTTCTAGAAGAACCAATTGTGAATGTCAAAAACATTTGGCTTATTGTTATCCTAAAAACTCTCCTTCTTGGGGGATTCTCATGGTGCAAACATATATGAACATTAACACATCTCCTTCAACCACTAAACCTTCCCTTGGTAAGGATACTCAAGTGGCATTAGAATCCCTTTCACCAACATATCATGCCAATGAAGAAAAAATATTTTAGGCTATGATGACAAAAGTGGGATCTCCTTTAATTAGTGAGATTCCTAAGTCACCTTCCATTAGCGAGAAACACAAAAAATTTAGAGGTGTCTTGAAATCCATTCAATGCAATCTAATCATAATATTTTTTTACATCCACTAAGTTGTAACTTAGTGACTCAAACATCTAGGGGACCACACAACACTCCTAAACCATTACCTTTTCCTCAAAAATTGCCTAGTGTTGAAGATCTTAAAAAGACTCATGCTAATATATTTTTATGGGAGCTCATTTAACTTTCACCAATAGTCAAACTTCTCTTCCATGAAATGTTGGAAATATAGAAGGAAGAGATTCAATATTACATAAAAAGGAATCATGTAACATCCTCCCCTCATCGCATACAAGCCACCTAGTCAGAAATCATGTTCCCTATTAAACATGACTTACCCCCACTTGAGATTCAACACAAAAATGATCCCTTGATGATAAAGGTGATCATTAATGAAACTTTAATTAGGCACATTCTCATCAACAATGGATCAAAAATTAATGTTTGTAGCATGGACCTCTTACACAAATTTTTCATGGACAAAAAGTTCATTCAACTTAATGATGTTCATAGGAAACCACTTGGGATTATCACATTACCTATTGAGGTCGGACCTATAGTGTTTCCCACCTCTATTTATATCATGCAAGGACCCCTTCCATACAATCTTATCCTAGGGAGACCATGGATTCATGCTATGAAAGGAGTCCCATCTACCCTTCATTGTGTCATGAATTTTGAATACAACAACAAGATATACATAATTGATGAATATGAGCAAAGTTATGTGTCAACTGATCACAACAATTACAACTCCCCTAATCCTTTCAGTCCTCGATCAAAACATAAACCTATAAAAGTTGATGTTAATTCTTCACCTACAATAAAACTCTTTTATGATAATTGGCGGTCATTATAATCTACCCCTCCTTCCCATAACATTACCAAAATCTCACCCTCATGCTCTAAAGAGTCGTATTTAAACAATTCATTTTCAAGGACAAGTTCTAATAATGGTTGGATTTTCACACCTACCTTTAATGGGGGGTGTACAATATCCTAATCTCAACCCAAACAACCTTATGTTCCATTTATTCAACTGAGTTATACCAAATCACCTCATGGTGGTGATGGGGGAAATATAAATCCCATCCCTCATGAAGCAACAACACATAACATTATAAAGGATTTGTGTTCTTGTAAAGAAACCAATCCTTCTCACAAAAACACACCCACTTCATCTACCTTGGAAGATTGTTATGGTATTAGTTACACTCTTCCTCCTACACATAGATGCAATGAACACATGAAAAAATCTGCCATATCATACTTATCTACACTTTTATCAAAGACTTTGCAAAACAATAATGTATTCAACCTCTCCAAGAGTGTGGTGCTCTGCCTTATGTGGGAGCACCTAATTACTTTACTTGATACTCACTTTCATCCATTCTAGGCTCACCTTTGTCCTACACTAAGTGGGGGCAAGGGGTTTGATAGCCTTGTCCTCATATGTCACATGTTGTTATCTCTTTTGACTCATCGTTAAATTTTCATGAACATATAAGAGCAAGCTTGGGATGTGGACACCATGTCTTAAGATTGGATCACATGTTACATACTACCTTTCTTCATGACGTATATTATCGGAAACATATTACTTGGCATAGGGATTTCCGAGTAAGCTCCCGTATACTATTCTTCTACTTTAAGGAAATTTCTCATAGTACAGGTGCTCACAACCTCTTTAAAGTGGGTGCATACTTCACCACTCAAATTTCATTGTGCGATTTATTTCTTCTTGTGATGCATCCTTTTCTTGGTGGAGTCGTTGGGCTTGATTCCCTCTAAGAGAATGATACTTCTTTGGAATTTATCCTCTGATGGAGACATTAAGCACATTTTTCCCTAAGATGAGGCATTGCATGAACAAAGAAAAATCCGTTTGAACAATCCTTACACTATTTTGCATTAACAATGTCTATGCACATAAGGCATACAAAGTATTTCTTACCTCATAGAACTCAAAAACCATTTTTCATTGTGGTGCGTTGTTAAAGTTATAACTTTGATATGGTTGAGTGGGAAGCCCATCTAGCAGCGCGACTTTTCCCATAGCCACCTTTTTTTTTGTGAGTGCATACCGACTAGCATATGTTTCTCACCTTTTGGGATTTCTCACCGCACGTACAACTAGAAGTTTCATGGCCCAAGAGTGAGTATGTTTTGGACTTCTCACCCTACAAATGACCTAAAGTTATGTGGCCCCAGAGTGAGTACATATTTTCCACCCAATTTTTATTTTCATTCTTTCCATTGCATGTTTTTATATCTTGGGGGCTTGACATCAGATCTTCGATTGGCCACCTCCTTTGATCTTTATAATTATTTTTCATCTACATCTATGCATGCATATCTCTCTTCAATTTCTACTATAGTGTGAGTTTGAAGGAAGTTCATCCTCAAACTAAAGTGGGGGATAAATGTGATGTAGAAAAAAATACCCTTTGCTTGACATGGGAGCAATTCATGATAAAATGGACTTAATGAGGTTTTAACCTAGTGTTTTGAGGTGTTTTATGCATCCAAACTAGGTCTTGGACTCTTCCAAATGCATTTAACAATGTCTTGTAAAGGTGTTGTAAAGTGTTGTAAGATACTTTCACACTTTTCTAGACTTAATGAACCTATCTCTCCCTAATTCAAAATTATAAAATGTGTTTAATAATATTATTAAATCAATTTAGAAGGCTTGTGAATTAAATCTAATGCTAAAATAGTGTTGTAATGTGTCTTGCACATTCACATTCCAGTTCTTGTGCACTCCTAGGCTATGTGGACCTCATTTTAGTGTTGTAAATTGTATTTAATCACACTTTCACATTGAATTATGTGTCCCAAATCCTAATTAATATTTACATCATCATTAATAGGCCCCTATTACCCCATATTGTGCATCCTGAGGCATAATTTGATCAAATAACCAACATAGTCATCATATAGACTTGATTTTCTTACTTCTCAACATTATAGCTAGCAAAAATGGCTCCTTTAGGACCCATTCACCATTAGTGGTGAATTAGTCCCATCTAGGTGGGGGTATGTGTAGGATCATCATAGAAAATATAGGCCCTTAAGTGGCAAAAAATTCAAAAAAATCAGAGTTAGGTAACTTGACATAAAATTTTGAATAAGTTATCTATATTATTTAAAAAATATGTAAGAATAGAATCTGTAGCAAATTGAATGTTGTTTCTAAACTACTAGGTTTATTTTAAGAAGAAAAAATTCTATTTCGTGAAATTTTGAAATTTCAATGCAGTAGTACTTAAATTTCAGGCAAAAAATAAGAAGTGGGTGTCTATCTAACCACCCTAACCATAATAAAATGATATTATTTTTTTATAATATTTTAGATATAAGTAGAGGACTCATGTCCAGATGTGATGCATATTGTTTTGTAATTTTTTTCCAAGTAAATAATTAATTATGATTTTTTTATTACAACTTTTAAAAAATATAAAAAACTTGTATGTCTGACCACCTTAACTTGGTCAAAACTTCATGAATTTTTTTTTTTTGTAATCCTATAGTATGCAAAGCATAGAATGTGACGTATGTTTTGGATTCAAAAAATGTGATACCGTTTGAAAGCTATGTATCTTTTTTAATAAGCCTATCAATAAGGGCTTTAGTCGTAATTCAAATAGAAAATGAATAATAATTATTTATTAAATTCAAAGTAAAGCATAATTTATATTGGTGGAAAGCTAACAATCTCCTTTAAAAACCCTTTTCATTTCATCAATTTTGGGTAAAAAAGGGTTGTCAGCCACATACGTTACAAATACCCATCATATTGCCACTTTTTGGCCCATCATGATCCTGCACATACTTGTGGGACCCATTCACCATTAGTGGAAAATGTGTCCCATTTTGAGCCATTTTTAGGGTTTGAGTAGGAAAAAATAGGTTTTAAGTTTAATTTTTCTCTATGTTAGCCTTAGGGATCCAATTAATGGGAAAATAAGGTGAATTTCCTATGAATACAACCTTATAAACACTAATTCATAATAAATTAACTTCATTCATCATTTGTCTTCCATTTCAAGTCAAGCAAGCTAGGTTTTTATCATTCTAAGTCACTAAGGCAACACTTTTAAAACATTCAAGGGCACAATCTTCATGTTTTGTTGTAGACATTCAAGTTCAATCATCATGGAAAGGTAACAAATCCATTGTTTCATTTTTCATTACATCTTTTCATCATATTGGTTTAATTACCTAAAAAGGGGTTTGACAAGGGAAAACCACTATGGCCTAACATTCACCATTTCTTTCTCTTTCATTGTGTGTTTGTATATTTAGGTGCTTGAATGGTTTGGAAATTATTGAAGATTACTTTGCAAATTTTTGAAGTCATCTCCACTTTTGCAAGGTCAAAACTTACACAAAAAATCATTTACAACTGTAGAAATCAAGGTTTTAGATCGGGACACCTAGAGGTGCAAATTGAGCAGATCGAAAGCTGCAAATTACATTTTGGAGCTTTTAGAAAAGCTAAAATGGACTAATTTTCCTAGAGTGGTGAATGAGTCCCAATGTACCCGTTTCTTGAAAATTTTTGGAGTTTCAAACACCCATTTAGCTAGAATGGGCCCCAGTATAGTTTTCTAGAACTAGGACTAATTTTCCCAAAATGGCGAATTAGTCGCACCAGGTATAAATTTTAGAATGAAAATTATTCTATAAGTAATTTCTAGTCCTCATCCTTATCTCAGGTGCACACTTCCAGTTTCATTCATTTTTGTGAAGTTTTGCATTCATTTCTAGTTCATTGTTGTATTAGACAATATGTTTTCAAACATCACGTATTTCTTAGGTTTTGCATTCATATTCAACCAATTTCATGGATTATTTGCATCTAGATCATTTAATTTAGTATAAATAACATCATGCATAACATAATTTGAATTAAACCCTTAGCATTTTTTCCCTAAGTTCTCTCCTTTTAGGTGAAAAACCCTAGAAGAGTTAGAGAGTACATAGGTGCCAAAAATCTACTATTTGGCTATCAACTTACCAAACCCTTGTTGAAGAAAATTTGAAGATATAACAATGGTTTCTCTTGAATGCTTGATTAATGCTTGATTATAGGATGCAAAGTGTTCTAATTCTTTACTGAATGAAAAGATTGCTTGAATAAGTTAGGAGATATAAAACGAGGAGAAAAACACATATTTATACACACTGGTGCCTTAGTAACCTAATGATACCTCATCACATTCCAATTTAAGGTGTTTTTAAATAAAAACCCAAAAGAAAATTTGAGATATTTTCAGTTTTGTGCAAAGAGGGACTCATTCACCACGCATTGCGAATGGGTCCCACCTTGGACTTGAAAGTGGGTGTCAGGAATTATCTTGCATTTAATTTTGTTTTTCAGATTTACATTTAAAAACACACTTAATTAAGCCTTATAAGGGTATAAAGGGGTCAAATATAGCATAAGAAAGGTGTAAATAGTGATATTATGCATAGAAAAGCATGAAATCTTGTTACAAGACTTTACAACACATCAAAATAGGACTTGATAAGTGATGAAAAGGTGATTTTTAGGTAAATTGTAATAAATAGAGTCTAGAAAAGTGTAGAAATGTTTTAAAACACTTCAAAAAACCTTCACAAGACATCACTATTTGAATTTTAAGGACCACATTAGATCAATAAATCAAAGAAAAGTGGACCAAGGATCATGAAGAGAGACCTAAAAGGCCATGAAAATGACAAGGGGCCTTATTTCTATGGCACACATGCTCACTCTGGGGTGACAAAACTCTTGGTGGACCGTTAGCTGAGAAAACCCAAAAAGGTGAAGTACATATGCTAGTTGGTAGGTACTCACAAACACATAGGTGGCTATGGGGAAAGTTGTGCTGCTGAATGGGCTTCCCTCTCAACCATATTAAAGTTATACCTCCTGATAACTTTAAAAAGGTGCCCAAAGGGAAAATGTTTGTTTGTACTTCATGAGACAAGCAAAGATCAAGGTACTACGAGCATGCAAGTTACATTATGAAAGGTGGAAAATATGTAAAACATAAAATGTAAAATGAAAAGGATGTTCAAATGAGTCTTGTTAAGTTTGTGTAAGGTCTAACACTTAGGGAACATTGTGTCTAATGTCTCCAAGAGAGGACCAATCAAAGAATAAAATATTCACAACCTAGGGGATATAGTGTGTCGGATCAAACCACTAAGAGGAATGTAATATGCTAAGATAGATCACACTTATAAAGGACATCACACCCAATGTGATGCACAAAGTGACAAATGCATCGTATGAACTGACAAGGTTGCACTAAGAACCAAAAATGCCAATGTATGCCCCCCACATTAAAGGAATTTCTACACACCGTTTTGTGAGAAATTACTTTAAAGTAGCGAAGGAAAGAAAATGCAAAAAGAAAATAAGACATGAGAGCAACTTGGAAAGCCCCTATGCCAAGTCATATGTTTCTAAGTTAGGTTGCATCATGTAAACAAAAAAAGAGAACAAAAGAAAAGGGAGTTTCCCCCCAAAAATGAACACACCAAACACATAAGGGATTTATGGATTTTGGATCAGTATGTTTGTTGTTGCAATTTTTTTATGAAAGAGCTCAGAGCTAGCATCATTCCACAAAGAACATAGAATTAGAAGAATGACACAAAGAGAGAAAAAAAAAGGAAAAAAAAAGTCCATTTTGGGTCAACGTGGAAGACACATTGTGCTGTCAACTCTTTGCATCATCCCTAAAAGGAAAACACAAGCAAAAGAAAAAAAAAAAAAGGAAAAAGAAAAGGAAAAGCTTTTGGATCAACTTGAAGGAGACATTTTAGTCTTAATGTCTTACATCATCCCCAAAATGAAAACACAAGACAATATAAAAAAGGAAAAGGAAAAGGGACCATTTGGGTTAGCATAGAAGAGACATAGGGAATCTCAACACTTTGCATCATCCCCAAAAGGAAAACACAAAAGTAAAAAAGAAAAATGAAAAGGACCTTTTGGGTCAACATGGAAGAGACATAAGGCATGTGAATGCTTTGCATCATCCCCAAAAGGAAAAGGGAAAAAGGAAAATGATGACATATAGAAGAATTTCAAGCATTGAACTAACAAGTCATCTACCTCCCAATCATGGTCAGTATAATACGAGGGTGGCTGATTGTCCAAACGAAGAATTGTAAGTGTCAAATTAGGAGATGTACCAGGTTCTTCACTTGGTATAGAAGATTTATCATTTAAGCTCATGGTAGATAAAAATAAAGAATTTAGATCTTTATGCACTTCTTATCTATTTTTGCGATCTCCTCATCATCATCATCAAGATTTATTACGATAAGAGGATGGAGGGTTATTTCCAAGGATGAATGTATCAAAAGTTGTGGTTGTTGGATCATATCATTTTGTTGTGAGGGCTGGATTATATTATCTTATGATGGGTCAGGAGGAAGAGTGTGACCATCTATTTCTTATGTCAAAGGAAGAGTTTGGTTTTCTTTGTTTTCTTCCATTCGAGACTGAAGAACAACAAGATGATGATGATGCCTATGCTCCCTAGCACTGCGATTTCATTTTATTTTATTTTGAATTTGTTGAGTTGTAAGAGAGAGTTGATCCATCATAGGTTCCTTTTTGTTCCAAAGGGGGAAGAATGTAAGAAACTAAAGAAGACCAATCAATCACTTTCTCTTTAGCTTTATACACTTGTTTAATGTGAGGAGGCATGACAGGATTGGTTTCATTTTCTCTTAGGTGTTTAAAAGATGGAGGGGAAGTGTCTATGGCTAAGTGCTCATGAGGTTGTCTTGTTTGTTCAATGTCAGACTCGGGCTAAAGCATAGTTTGATCTAGAATAGTTGGAGCACAAGTGGTCGGGGACATGTTACGAAGAGACAATTCAACTATGCATTTGGCTTTGAACTTTTGATAGGTTATGAAAAGGAAGTCATTTCGAGGGGTGATGGGTTCCATAGGTGTAGGAAAAAAGGCTTCTCAGGAAAAAATACCTTTAGAGGATAATGGATTAAAGCCACCATGGTGTATGGTAAATATTTCATTGACATACAAAAACTTCAAACATTTGAGAAGAACTAAGGGAACCGCTTTCATTGAGTGGAGCCAAGGATGACCCAGTCATAGAAAAAATTGGTTTGATTGTGGAATGATAGAAAATGTTACATCCAAAGCTTTGGGTCCTATCTATAATGGGAGTATGATCAATCCAATCGTAAGGCATGAAAAACTAGTATGTGTTTTAATCCATGCAGTTGGTTTGTTATAATCATCTCGATAAAGATTGTGTAATACTAAAAACTCTTTCCCGATCACATTCTCACCACAGGTGGGATATATTAATATCCCATTAGTGGGATTATCATAGATTTTGTTGGCTATGTAAAGAGGACCATCAGGAATATTTTTAAGTATATCATGAGAAGAAAAATCAATATCAAGAGATTTGTTGGTTTAGCCCTTGTGAGCAACAATATCTATCATACCCACAAGTTCATCCATAAGATTAACTTGGGTAACATTTGGAGTTATATTAGGTTGTTCATTATTTGTATCAATGTTCATCACATGAGTGTTTGAAGGTTCACCAGCCTTGACAAATGAAACATTGTGTTTAGGCATATGGTTGGTAAAAATTTGTAAATTTTGGTTAGGGGGTGTGATAGACTTATTGCCTTGATCATTAACACCCGCAATTGAAAAACAAGCAGAATCAATAAGCTCTTGAACTAAGTGTTTGAGATGCTTACATTGTTTGGTGTCATGTCCATTTGGGAGATGAAAATGACAATAACATTAGGTTTAAAGGTGGGTGGTAAAGGCTTGATGGTATCAAGTGGTTTAATGGTAGGAAAAGTGATCATTTGATGCTAGAGCAATTGGTTCATTGTATGATGGAGGATATTGGGTAAGGGATTAAATTGCCTCTTTGGGTCCCCATAGGTAGAGGGAATTGCTGCTTTAACAACTCCCACTTGAGTTTGAACAAGTTGGGTTGATTGTGGAGAAGGAAAATTGAACTGTAAAAGGCCTTTGTTTGGTTTTCTAAAGTTTTGCATGTTGATTTGGTTGTTTTGCTTAGACTTCTCAGCTCAGTTAGAAGTGGATTTTTAATCATGACTAGAAACCGAGTTGTGATAGTCACAAAGGATCATGCATAAATGCATCAACGAAGGGAAATTCATCATAGTTAACTTGTCCTGAAGGTGAGTGTGCAAGTTTTCGATAAACATCTTCTACATATGTGAATCAGGAATCTTGACATCAATTTGAGCATAAAATGACTAATATGGTGAAATGAAATCAGTTAATTTTTCATTGGCATTTTATTTACATTGCATTAAATCAGCCATTATCTTTTTAGGAGTCATATGGACTTGGAAGTGACTTATGAAGGCATCCACAAGTTCATTTGAATGACAGGATGGAATGATTGGGTAAGTTTAAAAACTACTCCAATGCAGTGTCTTTCAAGGTCCTAGGAAAATTTTTGGCTAACAGCTTATCATCGAGGATAAAATCATTGCACAAGACTATATAAGCATTGACATGATTAGTAGGGTCTCCTTTACCTCCATATTTCTCAAAAATAGGCATTTCAATTCCTTGTGGCATCTATGTGTGTAAGATCTATAAGGATAATGGACTACTATGAACATGATATGTGGGAGGAGCATTTTGACTTTGGCTAATGGTAGAGATTTTTTATTGCATGGATGAAATAGTGTTAAAGAGTTGTGTAATGATGGGATTGGTGTAAGTGGCATGAGGTGGAAGGGAAAATGATGGAGTGTATGTAATGTTAGGGGAAGTGAAAGGGACACTAAGAGGGGTGAAGGTCGAAGAAGGAATATTTGATGCCACAAAATAACTAGTAATGCTAGTTGGAATAGTGAAAGTATTCACATGACTAACCTATTGTATATTTGTTGTAACTTGAGGAGTGGTATAAGTTGGTATGGATGTTATAGTTGAAGGAGGATGATTGTGAGGTCCTCCTTAGCTTACAAAAATGTTGGCTAACTAGGAAGTCAAAGGAACATATTTGTTGTATATATCAACTATTATTTTCATAACTTGTAAGCCATCATCACTTTCAATCAAATGATGAAGGTTTTCTATTGCAAGTATAACAATGGTGGAAATATTTTCAATACTTAAATCTTGTTGTAAATGTGAAAAATATTCATGAATACTAATGACTTTTTCTTGCAGAAAGGAATTTTTTTGTGTGTCAACATTCAATGGATGGAAAGGTGAAAGCATAGTAATGGTAGTATCCATACCTAATGCACCATTGTCCATACTAGTAGGAGCTCTTGAGATCCCAAGTTCTATTGTGGAAGCCATGAGTCTAGAACTCAATCTCACTAAATTATTATCAATGGGAAACCAAACACTCATACAAGTACCACAAAACATGAGGTGAATTCAAATGCAATGTAATCAAGGAGTGCAAAATGAAAATAAAGAGAATTCTATGAACTAAATCAAAGAAATACCAATAGAGAATAGAAATGCAGTAAATGCCCAAAAAAAATACCTGAAAATGTTGTTTGAAATGTGCAGGTGGATTGATTCCCCCAGGGTGATGAATGAGTCTAGTTATGAGAATTTTTTTTTGTGTTTTTCAAAAAATTAAAAATGTTTTTAATACTTTTTAGATGTAAACTAAGGATGCAAATGCAGATTTTCAGTTTGTCAATGATATGATATGCAAAAAGAAATCTAAATGAGTCTTTCACTAATGTAATTTGAGAAACCCTAGGATGCAAAAATATAACAAAACCTGATTGAATGTGGATGCAAATGAAAACTAGGATACAAGACGCAATGTAAACTAGAATGATAAAGTTCTCAATATGTAGGGTCACCAAAAATGAACTATATTTTTTTTAGAAATGACGCTTATAGGCTACTCTTGCACTCTTAGGATGTTTCACCTAAAAGGAGAGAGATAAACCTCACTCAAAATCAATGTGGTTCACTCAATATACTATATGTATGATGTGATTAGTACTAAATGAGATGATCTAAATGCAACTAAATAATGAAATTGATTGATTATGAATGTAAAACCTAAGAAATGTGCAATGTTTGAAAACACAATGTGATATGCAAGCATGAACTAAAAGACGAACAAATGAAAAACATAAATGAAGAAGGATAAATCAAAGTGTGCCTGGGTACAATGAATGATTAATTTTGAGTGATCTGAATGCTAACAAAAATTAGTGAAATCACCAGTGGGACTCATTTGATACTGATGGTGAATAAATCTTGCTTCTAACAAAAACTTCTGGAAACTAGTTTCCAAATGTCGAGATCTAGGATCAGACAAAATCTAACTTTCTAGCCTTAAGGTGGGACTCATTCACCACTGATGGTGAATCATTCCTCTCATAAATTTTTTTGAAATTAGGGACCAATTTTGTAACACCAGATCTAAGCTTGTCTTCTTGTCAAGTTGACGAGGTCAAATCTGTAGAAAATGGACTATACATTGTCTCCAAGCTTGAAATAGGTTTTATTTGACTTGAAACACTTTGTTCACTTCTTGTCCACTTTTCAACACCTAATTTCTTGATAAATCTGCATACACAAGTTTGCATAAACACATGCAAAAGTGGAAAAATGGTTAAGGGTTAGGTTATAGGGATTTCCCTTGGTCAAATCCCACTTTTGTAATCAAACCCTTAATGAAGAAATGTAATGAAATGAACAAGGAAAGATGAATAAACAACATGCAGATGTCCTAAACTCACCACAACCTTGTTGAAGAAATCTGAAGATATGTCAATGGTTACTATAAGATACTTAATCGATGCTTGATTGAATGATGCAAAGTACTCAAATGTGATTTGAATGTTTAGTGAATGAAGAGATTGCTTGAATGAATTAGGACATGCAAAATGAGAAGAAAACACTTATTTATACATAGTTTTTCCTTAGTAACCCAATGATACCTCATCACAAGCTAAGATCAGGTAATTTTGAATAAAAACAAAAAAGAAAATTTGAATTATTTTGACTTTTGAGCCAAGAGGGACTCATTCACCACCCATGGAAAATGGGTCCCACCTTGGACTTGAAAGTGGGTGTTGGGAATTAAGTCACATTTATTGTTGTTTGTTAGGTTTACATTAAAAAAATACTTAATTAAGCCTTATGAGTTCATAAAGGGGTTAAATAAAGCATTAGAAAGTTGTAAATAGTGAAATTAAGCCTAGAAAAGTGTGAAATATTGTTACAAGACTTTACAACACTTCAAAATAAGACTTAATAAGTGATGTAAAGGTGATTTTTTGGTTAATTATAATGAATAGAGTCTAAAAAAGTGTAGAAATGTTTTACAACACTTCACAACACCTTCACAAGACACCATAATATGAATTTTAAGGACCTAATGTGAATGTTTAAGGTACATTACAACATTAAATCAAAGCAAAATGGACCAAGAATCATGAAAGAAAGACCTAAAATACCATGAAAATTTCCAAGAGCCATTTTTCTATGGTACAACAACAAACCCAACCTATTTAGAGTCAAGTGGTAGTTGTTAAAGTAGCGGTGCCCTTTACCTATGGGGACCTGAAGAGACAATTTACCCCTTACATGATACTCTCCATAACACAATGAATCAACTGATCCAACAATAGATGATCACTTTGCCTAATGTTAAACCACTTGATACCACCAAGCCTTTACCACCCACCTTTAAACCCAATTCTTATTGTCATTTTCATCGCCAAAATGGACCTGACACCAAACAATGTAAGCATCTCAAACAATTCATTCAAAACCTCATTGATTTTGGTCATTTGTCCATTGTGGGTGTCAATGAACAAGGCAGCAAGGTAATCAGAATTTACAAATCTTTACCAACCCTATGCCTAAATACAATGTTTCATTTGTCAAGGCTAGTGAACCTTCAAACACTCATGTGATGAACATTAATACAAATAATGAACAACATGATATCACTCCAAATTTTACCCAAGTCAATCCTATGGATGAACTTGTGGGTACGATAGGTGTTGTCCCTCATAAGGCCCCAACCAAAAAATCAGTTGATATTACTTTGTATTCTCATGATATACTTAAAAAGCTTCTTGATGGTTCTCTTTAAATAGTTGGCCACATCTATGATAAGCCTACCAATGGGATATTAATAAATTTCGCTGGTGGCAAGAATGTGATCATGAAATATTTTTTAGTATTACGTGATCTCTATCAAAATGATTATAATAAACCAACCCAATGGATTAAAAAACATACTGGTTTTGCATGCCCTACGATCAGATCGATCGTACTCCCATTATAGATAGCACCCAAGACTTTGGATGTAACATTTTCTTTTATTCCACAATCTGATTAGTTTCATTTGTAGCTAGGTCATCCTTAGCTTTGCTCGATGAAAGTTGTTCCTTCAATTGTTCACAAATTATTGAAGTTTTTGCACGGTAATGACATCTTTACCATACACCATAGTGGCTTTAATCAGTTGTCCACTAAAGGTAATTTCTCCTTAGAATCCTTTTGTCTTGCACCTATGGAACCCATCACCCCTCAAAGAGACTTCTTTTTTATTACCTATGAAAAATTTAAAGCCAACTGAATAGCCAAATTGTCTCTTTGTAACATGTCCCCATCCACTTTTGATACTCCTAGCCTTGATGAGACAATGCTTCAGCCTAGGTACAAAACTGAACAAACAATGCAACCTCATGAGCAACCAACCATAGACAGTTCCCCTTCATCATATACATGTCCAAGAGATTCAAATGAAACCAATCTTCTCATGCCTCCTCACATTAAACATGTTTATAAAGCTAAAGAGAAAGTGATTAACCCATCTTCTTTATTTTCTTCCCTTCTTCCCCCTCCAGAAGAAAATGAACCTATGGTGGATCAACCTACTCTTACACCTCAACAACTTTAAAATATAATTAAAAGAAATTGTAGAGCTAGGAAGCATAGGCATCATCATCATCTCTTTTCTCATCAAATGCAAACTGAAAACAACAAAGAAAATCAACCTCCACCTTTGATAGAAGCAATAATTGATCATTGTGCTCCACTTGACCCACCACAAGATAGTACAATACAACCATCACAACAAAATAATCAGATACAACAACCACAACTCCTAATACATCCTTCATTATAAATTACTCTTTGTCCTCCCATTGTGATTAACTTAGATGATAATGATGATGAGGAGATCACTAAAATCAATTAAGAAGTGCAAAACAATTTAAATTCTTTATTCTCATCATCCATGAGCTTAAATGATAAATCCACTACACCAAGTGAAGAACCTGGCCCTTCCCCTAGTTCGACACTTGACATTCTTCCTTTGGATAGTCAACCACCCTCACAATATATTAAACATGATTGGGAGGTGGATGAATTGTTAGATGGTTGAATTGCACTTGCCTTGCTATCCTTTTTACATTTTTAGACGGTTGAATTGCACTTGCCTTGCTATTCTTCTATATGTCATACATTTTTCATTTTATTTTTCACATTTGGTTTGTGTTTTCCTTTTGGGGATGATATAAAGCATTGGGATGCCCTATGTCTCTTCCATATTGGACCAAACAATCCCTTTTTCTTTTCCTTTTTATCTTTTCTTGTGTTTTTCCTTTTAGGGATGATGCAAAGTGTGTAGACCGAAATGTCTCTTCCATGTTCACCCAAAATAGACTTTCTTTCTGTTTGTTTTCGCTCTCATTGTTTCATTCTTCTAGTTCTATGTACTTGGGGAATGATGATAGTCCCTCGTGAGAAAAGAGACAATGTCACACATAATTGGACCCACTTTTGAGTCCCTTTACATCATTTACCCTTCAAAAAATAATTTATAGGCCCCTTATACCCAATAATCTTGATCTAGAGGCATGTTTTACCTATGCAATCACATAAAACCCAACAAATAACATAGAATTATCTCATACCCTGAAAACCCACCTTCCAACAATAGCAGTGGGAACCATTTGCCACATTGGGTGACTGAGTCCCCTCTAGTCAGACCCATTCACCACCCTTTGAGGTAAAATTCAACTTTAAGCAGGAATTTAATGAATTTAAATTTAATTTCTACTGAATGCTAGCCTCTTAGTTCTAAATAATGGGAAAATAAGGTGTTGTTGCTTATGAATACTCATTTGAAGTCATTTCACACATCTTTTTATCATATTTTCTTATCTTTTTATCATTCCTCAAGAGAAATTCATAAAGTCAAGTCTTCCACAACAAGTTTTATTAGCAAAAGTTGAAGTTTTAGGGCAGAAAACTATGGATTTTGCAGGTCTTGAAGCTCACTTCTCTTGCCAAGATCCAACATTGTAAAGGGTTGATGATGGATGCCTATGGTGAATCATGAAGAAATCTATGGTGAAGAGCTACAACTAGCCACCAAATCACACCTAAGGACTTGGTTTCCTATTGATTCCATCTTCCATTTTCACTCTATCTTTAAATTAAGGTTTGCATCATGTTTTTTTATCATTTGCATGTCATTTCATTCCCATTTTTCATGTGTTGTAAGGTTTCTAGGGTTGAGATCTTCCATCATATAAATAATTCTTACATGTCTTATTCTAGAGCAATAGAATAGCATCTTTGTCATGTTTCAACATTGTCCTAGTCTTTAATACATCTAAGGCTAGGGTTTATGCAATTTTTTCTGGATTCAAGGCTTAATTACCCAACTAAGGGTTTGACCAAGGAAAACCCCCCATTAGACAAAAAAATTTAAGTTATTTTATATGAATTTTTTGATAGCTCACATCGGGTTTCTGTTAGAAATTGTTGTATAGGTGTCAAGGTGTAGGACAAAACTTTAAAATTGCATAAATTTAAAAGTGGATTGATTCACCATGCATGGAAAATGTGTCCTTCCTAAGGTGCAGATTTCGATTCAGATGCAAATCTAGGTCCCCGACTATTACAAAACAACTTCTGTGTATAAAAGTCCTGACCTGGGACTAATTGGCCCAAGGTGGCGAATGAGTCCCAGTCAGCTCAAATTCAAGTTTCACCACTTTTCCAGATTGTTTTCCAATCTTCTCCAATTTTCCAGGTGCACTCATTTTGAGAAACAACCTTCTGTTTAGTTTAATTTGCATTTCTATTCATTCTTTAAAGCTTCTTTGAAAACAACACTATGTTTTGAAACATATCATATCTTAGTCTTGCATTCATATTCATTCATTTAAATAATTTAATTGCATTTTGTTTACTTCATTTATCTTAGACAATATCCTACATAACATAATTTGAATGAACCCTTGGGATTTTTGGCGTAACTCTCTCCTTTTAGGTGAAAAATCCTAGAAGAGTAAGAGAAGTCCTAAGAGCCAAAAATCAATGGTTCATTTTAGTGAATCAGAATGATGTTATGCTCAAAAGTCAGGTTCACCAAAATGAACTGTTGATTTTTGGCTCTTAGGAATTCATCACTTCATCATTTTGCATTGTTTTAAATCTTTAGGTTTCTTAAACATTGCATTAGTGAAATAATTATTTAGATCTCATTAGTACATTGTATTTCATTCAATCATTTCAACATTCTACATTTTCATTATTTCCATGCATTGTACAAACTTGAAAATCTTTAGAAAACACAAAAAAATCATCAAAATCTTAAAAAAATTTATCTCCCAGGACTCATTCACCACCTAAGGAAAATAAGTCCCTCTATAGTTCTTCATCAACATTTCTAGATTTTAGTTTCCTACGTGCATCTTTTTATTTTCTGTAATTATCTTTCTATTGCAGTTCATTTTTTTTTGTTTTCATTAGCATAAATTTCATTTCTTTTCATGACATTCATGGATAGTTTTAGATCTTTGAAATTGTCCATTACCATTTTCATTCCTATTTCTTTTAGATTAGATTCATCGATACATAAAGACACAAAAACTGAAACATCAAACATAATTCAAATTAGAAACAACATCTCATCTAAGCCTCTTAGTAGTGATGATGTTGACAAGTTAGATGAAGTCCAAGACTTCCTCTCACTCACTTCATCCTCTAATGCTTGCAATGAGAAACATAAACCTCTTAATGATTAAGTTTCCCTCAAACCTTTTTCTTGCGATGAATTTGATTTGTTAGATGAAGCCCTACAATACTTCATCCCGCATAAGCCATCCACTAAGGTTTTGTGGACCAACTCATGATACCAAATGTTACAACCTATAAAACTTCTCTTGAACATATTAAACTAGTTGATGAAAATTTACCCCTCAAACCTTTGAATCATGATGATTTGCATTTGATGGATGAGTCTCTTAAGGACTTCATCTCAACCAACTCATCCGCTTTGTTTTATTTTGATACCTCTAAAATAAAGGATGTTAATGTAATTTAACCTAAACCTATCCTTTACCCACCCTCAAAAAAGCTTCACCCCTCTAATCAAGCCCAGTACACCCTCTACCCACCAAAAACCAATGTATCACAACAATCTAGTAATGATATTGTTGCTCATACATATAACACCCACAACCAACCCCACCCTCTTTACCCTTACCTAATCCACTTAGTGCTCCTCGCTATAACCCACACACAAAGGAGTATGATCTTGTTGAACAATTAAAAAATACTCCTACCAAGATTTCCCTTTGGGATTTGCTTCAAAACTCACCAAATTATCACAACATTCTTCAAACCACCTTAAAAAAATCACAATTCCTCCTAGTACCACTCTTAATGATGTGGCAACTCTCATTCACAAAAAGAATCTTGACATTACCTTCCATAAAGATGAGCTCCATCCTTTGGAGTTGTGTAAAGAACTTGATTCCTTTATGATAATTGCTCAATTCAATCACATAGGTATCAAACACAGTCTCATAGATAATGGTTCTTCCCTTAATGTGTGTCGTGTGAGTCTCCTTGATCGATTAGATGTTTTCAAGTCAAAAATAATACCTAATTCCATCTCCATATGAGGATTTAATAATACAACGAAGAAAACGCTTGGGCTAATTACTTTGCCTAGTACAGTTGGGGTGGCTACTTTGCAGACTCCTATCCATGTCACGCTTTATGATCTTTCATATAATATTCTTTTAGGATGAACATGGACTCATGAGATTAATGAAGTGCCTTCAACCCTTCATAGTATCATGAAATATGTCTATAAGAATCACATCTATCATGTTGAAATAGACCCCAAGCCTGAAAGTTGCTTGCAACTTCAAAAGGGGTTAGAATTTCTTTCAAAACATTAATTCCAACATCTAGTATAGACCCTCTTCAAATTGAGGACAACGATAAGGAATTGGTGATTGGGATATTCTTTTTCTAAAACAACCAAAGCTACTCAACAACCATATTTAAGCATTAATGCTATAACTTGTCACCTACAACACAATCTTACAATCAACCATCCTGATTTGCTTGATACAACCTTACCACCTTCATACAAGTATGCTGATAGCGATGAGGCCTTGAAACAAATGTTAGGTGTTTATGATACCCCATCATTTCTTACTTACATGAAACACATTACTCATGCCATGAATGTTACTGAGCAAGAAGCAAGTGATATCACTAAAGAGCTCTATGAATCTGAAAGTCCTAAATCTAATGCACTCCCTTTAGGAGATACAATTTATGTGCAAATGGACATTAATGATAAAGATAAAGTTAATAAGATTGGAAAGTTCCTCGATGATGAAGACTAAGAAGATACTACCACTTTACTTCATGATTTTCCCAATAAAATTTCTTGGTAATATTCTAATATGCTAGGAATTGACCCAAATATTGTGATGCATAACATTGTCCTTGCTGAAAATGCTAAACCTGTTCATCAAAAGATCCGAAAAATGCATCCTAACATAGCCTTGCATGTTAAAGAGGAACTTGAAAAACTTCTTAATGTAGAATTTATTAGACCTATTGATTATTCTTCTTGAATATCAAACATTATCAAAGTTACAAAACCCAATAATCGTATTAGGATATGCACGGATTTTTGAGACCTGAATAAAGCCTCTTTAAAAGAAAAATTTCCACTTCCTAATATAGACATGAGCATGGATTCAACTATTGGACATGCTTTGTTTTCGTTGATGGATAGATTTTCTAGTTAAAATAAAATCCTTATTAACCCTCAAGAGCAATATAAAATTGCCTTTACAAATGTTTGGGGAACATTTTTTTGGGTTGTGATGCCCTTTAGTCTAAAGAATGTGGGAGACACTTATCAACATGCAATGACATTAATATTTTGTAAGGGTTTTTTTTTCCTTAGTCATTTTATTTTTGTTTTCATAAATGTCTCTGGTGTTGGGTGTACCCACACTCAAATAAAATTATCGAAAAGGTGTGCAATATGCCACATGGTGCCTGGGAAACTTTTATGTTTTCATCTTCCTTTCAGGAGAAGTTTTGGGACATGTGTTTGCTTGTTGGGCATTTTCTTGCGAGCTATATTTGTGAGTTCAAGAGTTTCCACCCTAATGACATGTCATCTCCTTTCCGCAGGTTATCTACACCACCTATAAAGATATCTATTGAGGAGTTTGTCTGAGCTGGCTAGGCTTTTTCTTTTGTTTTTTCAATTTTTGGGATGGAATTTTTGAGATGGTACCTCATAGTGATTTGATCAATCAATTGAGTCCTTTTCTAGGCTATTATTCCTAGGATTTGACCACATTTGGTTTATTATCTTTGCTAAAATATCTAGAGGGTATTAATGTAGCAATTGAAGAGTTAATGCAAAGATATTTTGCAGCCTAACCAAAGGTCTATGATCAGATCGTGTGCTATCAATTGTCAACACCTGGTGGAAATTAACCCAGACTGAGGTGGTGTTTCTTTCTTTGGCGGCTATATAAGGAGGACGATGACATAGAAGCATAGAGTATTTTTAGGAGAAACTATTTACTTTGTCAAAAGAAGTGTTTCTTCTTATTTTTCTTAAAAAAATTAACTATTTTAGAATCAAGTTATAGAACTACTTTATTCTAGCATATTATATCCATTAAAGTTTAAAGTATTTTCAAATTGGCATCCGAGCTTTATTTCAAAGTTCAGCTTTAATTAAAGCACAATCTATTGAGGGGAATTTCTTGAGACTATGCATGTATGGAATTTTTCAATATTTCTTTCTTTATATCATCCTTTTGAATGAAACACTATGTCTTGCAAGCTATATTCTGGTATTTTAAATAGCATATGTCTATGCTTTATGCTTGTGTGATGGAATAGCAGCTTCGTAGAATTAGACTATGTCATTAATATTTTTCTATTTTCCTTAATGTTTTTATTGTATTATATTATGTTGTATTAGGAGACAAAGTTCTTATAATTTTTGGAATATTGTTCTTTTACTCTAAGGAATCTTTATGCTTGATCAGACCTCAATGAACAGTACTCAAGGAAAGATTTGAAAGTATGCACTATCCTTGAAGTTAGCCTTTGTTGTTCGTTCTCTTTCCAACAATGAGGAGTTGTAGCATTTTGTGTCCTTTATATCAATCATAGGAATAACTTGGGTTTGAAATTTCTTAAAAGATTTGGCGCATTTCCTTATATGTTTTATATTTACATTTCCTTTCTCCATTATCTCAAAACCCCAAAAGAAGAGTTAGCTTTCTAGTAAAAACCTAGAGGTATTTAGTGAGACGCAATTTGTGCCCCACTCGTTGAATTTCACATAAGACTATTGGAGAAGTGCAAGTTTTGATGATGAATAGTTCTCTTTCTGGCATGCCAGGTAGGACATAATTTTTTCCAAATGCATGATTAGAAGTCAAAAATATTTCTTAAATCAGCCTAAGGAAGGAAACTAGAAATTTCATGCCCAGAACCCAATTGAGAGAATCCTCGAGAGATCACTTCTAGTACTCTCAGTTACTCACCTCAAATCCTAGAAGGAGAAGAACTATAGGTTTTGTACCACTTGTAAGGATTAATAGACTAAGAAGTTAGATTCCAGTATCTAGAGCCTTATCTACTCCACCCGAAGGCTTAAATTTCTAGATAAGATTTCATGTATATGTGATTCATAGGAATCTTTTCTCATGGCTCTTGTACCTCCTCCTACTCTGAGGAATTTCATAACATGGGATAGTGGTAGTCCACTACAACCACCCACACCCCTAGATGTATGGCTTGCCATACATACTAATTCCAAAAAGGTTATTCAAAAATTCTCTAGGGAGGATTTTAAAACCACTTCCGAACACCTTCAAGATATAGCATAAGTATGTAGGGTACACAACATATCAGAGGAAAACATTATGTTAAGACTGCTAGTTACCTCTTTTAAAGGAAAGGCTCAAGACTAGTATAGATATCTGGCCTCGGGTTCCATTCTTTCTTGGGACCAACTTAGACAATGCCTATTCGAATGATTCTCAGAAAAGAGAGATTGTTCCTCACCGCTGCAACAACTAATTATCATCAAGAGGGCTCCATATGAAGCCATGAGTGATTTCAATACCAAGTTCCACAAGACCTGGCAAAGGGTCCCCATGACTACTCAACCTCAGAGCGCGATGGTGTTCATGTTCTATCTGAAGGCTATCAATCTAGACATCATAATTATGATAACTTCCATGGGAGGGAATATTCTGCCCAACACATATGAGGTGGAAGTACACATAGAGAATAACCTGATCAATGTTGGGAAACATCCGCCTCAGCCACTAATTCCAATATTTGTGTAAATATTTGATAGTCATCGGGAGGAGGCCAATCCAAGCACTTCTACCACACAATTAAAGTTGGTCATCCTATAGCCTATAGATGAGTATCCTACCACTCAAGCAAGCACATCGGGTCCCTCATCAATGGCAGAAGATAACATTGATATTAAAGATCTGATGTAGACTTTTTCTAATGAATTAGTCATTATCAAACGACAACAAGCAATGCCTCCGAAAATGACTACTCACGTCTATAGTGGAGGAAAGCCACCTTATCAATAGAATTCATATCAAGCATCCTACAGAGGAGGAGGCCAATAGAAATCATCAACAAATGAGATAGTCCCAATCACTACGCCATTACAAATAGTCAAGGGTAGTCCAAATTAAGAGAGTCTAAGTAGGTGAGAATAATTTGGTGGAGGAAGAAAATGTTTGTTGCTTCTTGTGCAATGATAGCCATATGCCCTGAAATTTCCCATGAGGAAATATGTAGCAAAAGGTGGTGGAACAAAGGAGTAAGGGTATGTCTCCAAATGCAAATGAATACAGGTCACCTGAAATGGAGAACACTTGTTTTAGGGCACAAATGCAAGGGATGTTTGTTGAACAAGAATTAGACATTATTCCTAAGCAAGCTCTTTTCTCATGGTTGGAAGAAGATGAGTTGTATTCCCAAATGAAACCCTGACAATTGGAATTCCACAAGTGTAGTCAGTTTACAACATGAAATTGAATAGAAGGCTCATAGGGGAATCTATACAACAAGATCCACCACATCTATAGTCATGTCAACTATTCCCCTAGGAGAAAAAGGCTTCACTACCCATTGTCCAACCTTGTTCGCAACCACATAACCTACTAGTAGTGGAAAAGGAGGCGAATAAAGCACCAAACCCAGTCATGGTGGAACATTTTCTCCCAAAAACAAAAGAAATACCACCATTTAAGCCAAAGGCCCAAATATTTGGGATGCTTAACATAGTGGAACAACTGAATAAAGAATCTTCCAATGTGTCATTGTGGGACATCAAATCAATTCTTGAGCAAAAAACCCTGCTTCAAGAAGCATTGAGGGTGGAAGGCAAAAGTTTGCAAATGAGCACAACTCAGTTAAGCAATTAGAGAAAAAATGACAGATCCACACTCCCCCTCAAGCTCTAAAAGAAATGGCTTATGAAAATAACATGAATGAAATTAAAGAGAAAGCGGTAACTGGAAGAAATCCCACACCTTTATTTTTTAACGCTTATAGTAGGAGATAAATTGTTGCATAATAATATGATTGATTTAGGAGCTAGCACAACCATTATGCCAAAACAACTAGTAGATTCTTTAAAACTAAAGTATGAACCCGTTGAAAAGGGAATTATGCAACTAGATAGAAAGAAAGTCTCAACGTTGGTCAGATAAGGGATCTATCCTTGACCCTCTTCTCCTATCCAAGCCAAACAATCACTCAAGAAGTAGTAATAATAGACATTCCACCATTTTTTAGAATGTGTCTATCAAGAGATTTCACTGCCAAACATGGCAAATACCTGGCGCTTGATTGGTCCCACCTTATATTGAGAACTAAACACGGGGCAAAGATGAATATTCTATCTAAATATTTTCATCCTGAACATATTGCGGATGATGAAAATCTATGCTTCAAAGCTGGTGATGCATCTACTTTTTAGCAGGAGAGATATTGTATAGAAATTCTCAGAGAAGAAGAAGATATAGACAAGTGAATTTTGAAAGAGGAGATGCTACTCAATTAGTTCGCTGATTCTGATCCATTTCGCAACTTCCATGCTACAAGGCTGAGCACCTATGTGATTTTTGATAGAGATTAGGTCTTTCTAAAACTAATAAAGAGTCAAGAGGAGTCTGATGATATGTTTAATAATCATGTATAGACCATACATTTCGATGGTGTGAAGTGAAAATTTTATCCCAGAGTAGGTGTCTGATGGGATCAAAATACCCTAGAGCTTATTTTTTCGGCCTTCATGATTCGTTGATAATAGTGAATATGAAGTTTTGGTCGATGGATTGAGTCCAGTGGAACAAATAGATGCAAGTAAGAAACAAGCGGTCAAAATTTCAGAATCAATAGCGAGCCAGATTTGTAGGAAAGTAGCCACAATAAATATAGGGCTAAGATATCAAGTATATAATGTATGGGATCTCATCAAAAGTTTTGAAGCTTTCAATATACAAGGGAATCCTCAACCTCAAGATAGTATCATCGATTGGATGTTTCTTATCAGAATGCATTTGGAATCAATTTCCGATTTGACAAAGCAAAGATTCTTCACAGTTTCAAAGGAATGTAATAAAGTTGATGTTAGAAATAGTAAAAGGTCAATGATCAACAGGAGGGCCTCTCACAAGGATAAAAGAAAGCTGAATAATTTATGCTGCAAGTATGATCTCAGAGGCTACAACTTGGGTATAGTTCAGTCGGAAATTGCCCTAGATAAAGAACCCACGTCTATTGGGAAAAAATGAAGGATAATCCACCCAAAGGTTGAAGTCTTGGAAACAAAATATTTTTTCAAATCGGGTGTGTCAAAGGTCATATGTCCTATCAAATTTTCTTCCTGGGTAACAAATTTTCTCTCAGCTTGGTAAAGGGATAGGGATATCCAACTTTATGTTGACTTTCAAGACTCAAGAATGATTTTTTTGAAAGATCATTACCACTTGACATTGATGCAACATTTCTCCTAGATTCTAACTAAGATAGAGATCTCCTCTTTGATAGATGATTCCCCAAGGAATGATGAAGTTTTCATAATGGAATATGACCAACAAAGGATGACGTCTACCACTAAGTGAGAAACATTTTTATAAATAAGAACACTGTTCAGGCTCTCCAATGTCATTTCAATTTTTCAAAGAGAAATCGGCATGAGTTTAAAAAAATGACCCAACAAAATTATTTTCATATATCTAGGTGATTCATCAAGAAAAGGTGATCATGTTGATCATCTAAAGGGATTTTCTTTGAAATACTAGTGATCTGGGATTTTTCTTTTTCCAGAAAAATATTTCCTTGGAGCACCCAAAGGAAAGCTTCTTAGTTGTACAGTGTCTCAGGAGAAAATAATAATAAGTACCGAGAAGGTCTAGAGCTTAGAATTGAACATAAGATCTTTCTTGAATAATTTTGGCCTTGTCCAGGGATTCATGCCAAGTTTCACAAGAATTTTGACCCTGACTGCCTTGATGATTAAGGATAACATGTCTTTTCAACAAGCTCTCAAGGGCACAATGGATATCAAACAACTAGAGGATTGTGAGGAAGAAAATGAAGAGCATCCTTCTACACTCTCTTCAAGGAAGCAAAGGAGAACTGGTGTGCAGTAACATATCACAAAAAGAATATTTGACAAGTATCTAAAGAAGTTGAAAGCCAATCTGACTTTTCCTAAGACCATTACACCTGCAAATGCCCAAGGTCCGGTGGAATCACAAGGGCCAAATTTTGTTACTAGATACAAGATTTTTGAGAAGACTTCATCATATTGTTATATGCAAGGGAGCGGGTTAACCAAATCAGCCAACAAGAGCCACACTAGGTTAATCAAATGTGTTGGGTTGGTAGCTCAAAGAGATTGGAACAGTTATGAACAAGTTGCCTTGTTCATAAATCAAATTACCCTCAAGCCAGCTCTGAAGTTTTCTTTGTATAAATTGATGTACGAAAAATTTGGCAAAAACCCTAAGGTTGAAAAGAGATAGATAAAAGGAACATGGAGCTACAATTAACCATCATCAAATAATCAAATGATGTTTTGATGAAGATAATTTTTACCCAAATTCTAGAGAAGGCTTAGTGCTAAGGTACTACAGGCGTGCTATGAAAACAAGATAACCTACTAATTTCAAAGTGCTATGGAAAAAACCTTTGCAAACAACACATGCAAAAGAAAGAACATGTACAGACTCAAGGACATGGTTTTAAATGTACAATTGGGTGGTATTTATCTAAGAATTTTCCATTAAAACACACAGTTCTTTTAAAAAATTTAACAGTTATGTACCATATGTAATTTTTGTAATTATTTCAAAGTTTTTGAGAATAAAGCCTAGACTAACACAAAAGAAATAAAAGCTATACAATATTATTTTTATTGAAAAAATTTATAGTATAGTATATTTCCTGAGGCTCATAATATTACATAAGGATCTCTCAAGCAAAACCCAAAAAGGGAAGGAAGAAAAACGTTGTTAAAAGGAGGAAACAATCAGATAAATAGTAAATTTCCACCTCCAACAATGAAGCAAAAAGGGACTCATAAACAAGTTCTACTTCTCCTCCTTTTCTTCTTCTTCTTCTTCTTCTTCTTCTTCTTCTTCTTCTTCTTTCATCTGATGGGTTGCAAGCAGGGGCAGAACACACTACACATGTGGCCCACATAGTTCATACCTAGGGTCTACTCCCTGTGAAGTTGCACTAGATAACTATTAAAGTGATTTTTCCAAGAAATCCCCAGAACCTTCTCCATGTCGTACTCCCATAGAAGGAAAGTGGTCATTGGCTAAGACGAACAATGGTGTGTCTCCACGTCCATGGTGTGAAAGTCAGTAAGGAAGGGAAACCTAGCACATCCACTCCAAAGTCCACATGCCTGCAAAGGTCCATGGTACTTGGAATGCCAATGCTAGGAATGGAAACTTGCACTATCTCATCAATTCCTTCCATCAAAGAGGTGTCAAACATCTTCTGAAACAACACAATTATCATGGGCTTGGCCACACCTAGGTCTAGTAGTGAGGCCATGAAGTGTGAGAGCATGTTGCAGTTACTCTAGAGCTGGTTCTCGTCAGTAAGGTAGTCCATGCCGACGACCCACCTGAATGCAGTCATAATCAGGGGGTCACAATTCTTTAGTAGGAAGTTGATATAGTTTTCAGTGATCTCTCTTGCAAAGTAGTTTTGTGGTCTCGATGGAAGGAGCCAAATAGGGGTATCCAAACCAAGAAAAATCATGATGAAGTAGTGAATTATGGGGAAATGAGAGTAGGTCGAAGGCCAACTAAGTTAGATAACTATATGTTTGAATGAATGTTGCAAAATTTTGTGTAGCTATATATAGAAAAATATAACCAGGGAACTTCACCAATGTGATGTCTATTTTTGGCCAGATGTCAATGGGAAATTTTAAGACTGAATTGAATAGGGTGGAAAAATCGTATGGAGGATCTAACAGAATACCTTGAAAAATAAATTTGGGTGTTAGGGAGTAAATTCCCTCATATGCCAATGGTTTGATGTGTGTCCTTTTCCATCATCAGTGCCAACTAGTTCACTAATGGGAAAAGACATGGATTAACACGCCATGGCTATGAAAAATTAATGAATAAATCTTTTCAAAAGTACCTTGTGTCATCTCAGCATGCTCCATATGACGAAAAACATGCTTTTCAATGCAATGAGTTAAAAGAAAGAAGAGGCAGTGAAAGAAATGTACTAATTCCATTTACATGTTTTCTCGGCACTCCCCAGGGATACAGATCTCCCATCCACACCTATTACCCCGGTAGCAACATTTAATCAACCATCGATAGTAGCAAACTCATAACTGTATGTAAAATCCTCAAAATTAATTGCACTCAAAAGGAAGTTAAGTTTTAGCAAAGGGAAAATGGTTGTTGTAACCAAAGAGGTTCTATATCATTCTCAAATAGTCATGGCAGAATAATTCACCTTTGGCAGGCAGGCCAGAGTTCCAAATGGAAGACCTGGTTACATCGATATATTTGGGCACTACTCATTTACAAATGCCCCAACTCTAGAAGAATGACCATTTGAACATTGCAGGAAGCTTCAATCTAATAAAGGCATCTTGAAGGAGGTGGTTCAAGATATAACCCACAATGTTTATGAACCTCAGTTATCCACTAACCCTAAAAATCTTAGGGAATGTGCTTTTCAAAGGATGTTCGGGCATGAGTCAGTAGAGGGTTTTGCATTTCGGTTGTGGAATAGTGGCCTACCATAGTTTGTGCTACCTGTTGTACATCCATGCACATAGCTAGTTGATGCGTGTGCAAAGAGGTTTAACAAAAATACAGAGGCTATTGAGGGCTATGGGGTAAGGATCGCCAGTTAGGCCAGATATACATGATATGTTGTGTATCCATATAGGCTAGGGTGTCAAAATTTTCAATGAAGAATAGATGGATGTCCTAGGAGAAGATATGTTCAGGAAAACAAGTTTTTATGAGGATGAGACAAAGGAAAGGAAACATAGAGGACATATTTGTTGGCCTCTTTCATGAAAAAAATTAAAGATACGTAATCCATATTATCATTGTTGCCCTGGGTTTTTGGGCTCGACAACGATGAAGAGGTTAAACCTTTCTAGTTTTCCCTAGGCCTTGCACTCAAAAGAGAAAAGGTTTTGAGGAGCTATGATTTTTCTGAAGTGATGGTTGGGAATATGAAGCTGTAGTTGAGAAACTATAGTGTTAAGTCCAAATTCAGGTATTCTCCCATCCTCATTCATTTATTGTTACATCAAAAAATTTAGTGGCTAGAGAGGAATGTGCTAATGTCTAGGACAAATGAGAGGCTATATCAAGCCAATTTTTGTGTGGACCCCTATTTTTTCAAGAACAAGATATTATTATCTGTTTGCAGATTATTTTTTAAGACCGATGCTGCAAGATTTATGGCCCCGAACCATCGGTCATTTCTCTCAGGAGGTTATAGAATGTATGGAGAATCCACCTATCCTAGTGGATTAATTCTTTGACAAAGATTTCACATTGTTTAGGTTTCATGGTTTCCCCGGGGAGGTTTTCTGACTCCTTAGATTTGTGATAGACCAAAATTTTGCATTAGATGCTTGTCAACAAGTATCCACTGTTGACAAGATTTGTGGTGCTAGGAGGAATAAATAATATTTTTTTTATCTTCCCCTTATGATTGCAAAGAGTCAAGTAATAATACTAAGCAAGTGAAAGGTTGAAGATGATATCATGAGTCTTTTGGTGGCTTTGGGTTTGGTCCTCATTTGTGACAAATGGAATTACAACCGAGATGGGCATTTCAGTTTAAGGCATGAGTTTAGGTAGTATTTCCAAAGGAGGAGAAATCCTACTTGAGAGAGTGTGGAGATGTACATTGGCTTGGCCCGCATACCAAAAGAACGGTGAAAATGGCTAAGTTTTTATTAGCCATAGGCACAATATTAGAGGAATCTCCCAATGAGAAAATCTCTCTATATGCAACTAAGGCATAAAGGATGGTTAGAAAGAAAGAAGGCAGACTTCTAGAGGTTTCTAAAAGAGATGAGAAATATTGGTGCTTTGTTCAATAACTTCCAACTCGATGAAGAGGATTCCGACAATAGAAATCTCGAGACAAGCCATCAAGTTGAGGAACAAGTTTCATTCCTAGTTCCTAGACCTCGAGACCTCCACAACCAAAGAGATTCAGGTCCAGGAGGTCCACAAGCCTTGTTTGTGTCCCAACCCTAAAGCAAAGGAAAAGAGACCTAATGATCCCCAAGAGGACCCTTAGTAGCCATTGATGTCAAAATTTTAGAGGACTTTGGTGGAAGGAGATCAAAATGTGTTGGCTCTAACCATGTGAAGCAGAGAAGGATACAAGCCATAGATGCACCTAATATACTAGTTCATCAAGAAGAGGTGGTGGAATCTTCCCTATAGAATGTTTCATCAACTATAGATCAAGTAAGTTTTTCTCCCCTCTTCTTCCTTTTTCTATGTCTTTGGTACACTCCCAGCCTCTTCCTATTGAAATTACTCCATCTTCAATTCATGAATGGGTAATTTTGGATATACCCCCTACTATTGTAAACAAACCATTTGAAATTTTTTTGCATGCCGAAGGAGCATCATCTGCCTTGACTGTTGTTGCATCATTAGTTGTTTTGTTGATGGCCCCCTTTGGAATCACCAAAACTATGGTTTTTCCCATTACTCTCGACCCATGTACTTTCAGGAAAGCACCTCTTTGTTAGCCTTTTTCCACATCTACCCCTATTGTTTCTTCCCCTGCACCTTTTAGTGTTCCACCTTTTTCTATGATCACATTGCCCTTTTCATCTCCACATGCTCACACATCTGAAGTGTACCCTACCGTCACCCTTTTTGGACTACCCCATGGTGCTCCCATTACAGCTCAAAGTGTTGATGTCCCTTAGACTATTCAAGGTCATTTTGAAACCAACAAATAGGCCTAAAATACCAAGAAGTTGAAAATGTTATCAAAGAGTATCAAAAGGCTCGTCACCAGGATGATTGAAGCTTGTTTTAATGAAGAGCAAAACTCCCTGATTATCACCTCTATGAGGCAGCTCATTTCCAAGCCCAAAGGACAAAAGCAGATGGAAGACTATGAAATTCATGTTGTCAGCTTGGATTTGATTGAAACCTGCCCACACGATAAAATGGTCCTAGCCAAAGCCACTTAGAAGGTGGTGTATGTTGATTATGAAAGATTGGACAAATAATTAAGAAAGCATGAAGCTGACTTGATAAATGTGAAAGGGACAATGAGCAGACTGCATAATGAAGTCTGAGCCAAGGATGCTGAAATGACCCACATAAAACATACTCAAGGCCAATAATGAGACATCTCTAGATTGCTTGCAGATGCTCATAATGAGCAAGTTCAACTTTGCGCTAAAAATAAAAATTTAAAGAAAGAGTTAAGTGATTTCAGATCCTAAAATACTGATGATCTTTAGATAATATAGATTGAGGTGGAAGAGTCAAGACAAGAAGTCAGAAGACTAAGCTCTGATTGGAAAACACTCTTCAAGAGAAGGGTAAAATAGAAGAAAACACCAGAGTACTCATTTTAACCAGGAGCTAATAGCTGCAAGAGGATCTAGATCCCTCCCTATAAAAAGAAGGCTAGTAGCTATACATTGGGAGCAGATAGTGATTGGCGTGTGTGTGCTGGGACCCACCTTACATTTTTTAAGGGATGTGTGGGAACTAAATGCCAAGTTCGGTCTAATGGCTGACCACTTTATATAAAACATGTTCACCCTGGGTGGCAGATTCCAAAAGTTTTATATCTAAATTGAGTATCGACACCATTCAAGTCCTTAAAAGAGCTAGAATTCCTGATCGCTAGGTCACCTCTATCAAATAAAATGAGATCATCAACTACCACATGGTTGTGGTAAAATACAAGTATCACCAGATGGTGTTGAATAAAAGGGTCATTGAGATAAAAAATTACTTCGCTATCCTAGTTGGTTATGGGTGGCATCCTCTTCTCTCCCTAGTGGAAAATCAATGAGGCAATCTAATGCAAGATCCAATCCACCACTGAGTTTCCAAGATTGAGTGTTGTACCCACGGTGGATGATGTTGAGTGCAAAATCCACCCTCTTTCATAGGCTCTATTATCACCTGGGTTCAATTTCTTCTAGATGGTGTGTCATCTCTTTCAAGAAGATTTTTGATCTAAAAAAAAAATATAGACAGATTTGGACGATTTTTCTACAAACTAATATGGATTGGAAGGCTTAGCATGTCACTTTCATCAAACTCCAGGAATAGCCAAAGGCCTAGGTTTGAATCTCCATAGAAGCGAAGACCCTTGTGAGTCACCAAATCATTTTATTCTGGTTTGCATAAATGTCTCTAGTGTCAGGTGTAGCCACACTCAAATAAAATTATCTAAAAGGTTTTCAATACACCATGTGATGGCTCCACAACTTTTATGTTTTCATCTTCCTTTCAGGAGAAGGTTTAGGACATGTGTTTTCTTGTTGCACATTTTCTTGGGATTTATATTTGTGAGCTCAAGAGTTTACACCTTGCTGACACATCATCTCCTTGTCGTGGGTTATCTGCACCACCTATAAAGATATTTATTAAGGATTTTGTATGAGTTGGCTGACCTTTTTCTTTTCTTTTCTTAGTTTTTGGGATGCAGGATTTTAGACGGTACCTCATAGTGGTATGATCAATAAATTGGGTCCTTTTCTAGGCTATTATTCCTAGGATCTGATTGCATTTGGTTTCTTATATTTTCTAAAATATCTAGAGGGTATTAATGTAGTAGCTAGAGAGTTAATGCAAAGATATTTTGTGGCCTAACTAGACGTTTATGATCAGATCATGTGCTATCAACTATCAACACCTGATGCCAATTAACCTAGACTAAGGTGGTGTTTCTTTCTTTGGCGGTTATACAAGGAGGGCGACAACATAGATGCATAGAGGATTTTCATCAGAAGGTTTTTTCTTTGTCAAAATAAGTGTTTCTTTTTAGTTTTCTTAAAGGTTTTAAGATTTGTTTTCAGAAGCAAGTTATAGAACTACTTTATTCTAGCATATAATAACTATTAAGGTTCAAACTATTATCGAATTGGCATCCAACCTTTGTTTGAAAGTTCAATTTTAATTAAAGCATGAACTATTCAAGGAAATTTATTGATACTTATGAATGTATGACCTTTTTCAAGCTTTCTTTCTTTATATTGTCATTTTGAATGAAACAATGTGTCTTGCAAGCTATATTTTGGTAGTTTAAGTAGTAGATTTCTATGCTTTATGCTTGTGTGATGGAATATTAGCTTAGGAGAATTTGACTATTTCATTGGACTTTTTCTACTTTCCTTAAACTTTTTATTCTATTATACTATGTTGTATTACGAGATAGAGTTCTTATAATTTCTGGAATATTGTTCTTTTACTCTAAGGAATCTTTATGTTTGATCAGAACTCAATGAACACTTCCTATAGAAAGATCTGAAAGTTTGCACTATGCTTGAAGTTAGCCTTTGTTGCTCATTATCTTTCCAACAATGAGAGGTTGTGGCATTCTATGTCCTTTATTTCAATCATAGGAATAACTTGGGTTTGAAATGTTGTAAAAGCTTTGTTGCATCACCTTTTATGTTTTATATTTACATTTCCTTTCTCCCTTATCTCAAAACCCCAAAAGAAGAGTTAAATTTCTATAAAAACCTAGAGGTATTTAGTGAGACACAATTTTTCCCCCGTCATTGAATTTCTCATAAGACTATGAAAGAAGTGCAAGCTTTGATGATCAACATATTTTATGATTGCATTCACAAAATTCTGGAATATTATTTCAGTGATATCCTCGCTAAATCGTTAACATGACAAGATAATGTAAATTTCCTTTGTAAAATCTTCAAACGAATACAACAATACATGTGATTGAATCCAAAAAAGTGTCTTTGGCATATATAGTGGTAAAGTTTTGGGGTTTTTCATATCTCACAGAGGCATTGTGGTGGACACAAAGAAAATTGATGCAATTACTAACATGCCACCTCCTAGGAATATTTCACAGTTGTGAATTCACAAGGTCGAATTCAACCTATTTGTCATTTCATTGATCGCACATTACCTTTCACACATCTCCTTAAAAATGGTGTTCTTTTTGATTGGGATGAGGATTGTAAACAAGATTTTGAGAGTCTAAAGGAATACCTAACCACTCCACCTGTTTTACAACCTGTTGTGCCACATAGACCATTTATCTTGTACATAACCATATCAGCCCATGCTCTTGCAATTTTTTTTCCTCAACACAACAATCATGGTAAAGAAAACCCTGTTTATTACATTATCCATACCTTAATTAATTATGAAACATGATATTCACCAATTGAAAAAAAATGGTTGGCTCTTGTATTCGCTACTAGTAAGTTGCAACATAACTTTCTAAATGTTGAAATGCAAGTCATCACAAAATTTGATCCACTTAGATATCTTTTCAACAAAAAAGAAACCTCTCCAGACACTTAGATAAGTAGGTGATGTTGTTAACTAAATTTGACCTTAAATCCTTTTCACAAAAAGCAATCAAAGGCCAAGCCTTAACCAATCACTTAGCTAAAGCTCCTTCTAATTTTGCTTTACCTACTTCTAATTCATTTCTTGAAGATCATGTCTTAACCACTGACATTAAACCATGGGGTTTATTTTTTGATGGATCTAAGTGTCGAACAGGATCCAGTGTTGGAGAGGTACTAATTCCACTGAACAGAAAACCTATTCCCTTATCCTATCAACTTAATTTTCTATGCACAAATAATACAGTTAAGTATGAGGCATTGATCATTGGTTTACAAGGTACTTTATCTCTAAATGCTAAGCATATCAAGATCTTTGGTGATTCAAAATTGGTCATCAAACAATCAATGGTACATATCAAACTAAACATGAAAAATTATTCAAATACAAGGATCTCATAATGAGACTATTTTAAAAATTTGACTCATTCACCATTGATAACATCCCATCCAAAGATAGCCGACATGCAGATGCAATGGTGAGTGCAACTTCTCTCATATCCCCACATGATCGTTCCATAGACTTCACCTTTCTTATCCATCACATCGTGAAACCTTCAATCAATACTTTGTTAAAAGACATTTTGGAAATTAGTCAAGATGCTTCATGTGAATGGTACTATACAATATACAACTATTTGAAATATTGTACCTTTCCCGAACCTACCACAACAAATACTCAAAAGTGTTTACGTAAACTCATGACTAAATATGTGATCCTTGCAAACATATTTAATAGAAGATATTTTAATGGTCTCTTACTACAATGTCTTAAAGATTATGAAATCTCTTTAGTGCTTGAACAGGCTCACGTTGGTGCCTGTGGAGGTCATTTTGGAGGTCATTCATTAGTGTGAAGACTTATTCATATGGGTTATTATTGGAGACATATGGAGAAGGATTGCTTCACCTATGTTAAACGATGTCGTAAATTCCAAGAACATAGCAATTGGATCCATGCTCATGTTGCTAAGCTTCATGCCAATGTTCCCATTTGGCCATTTTCAGTATGGGGGTTGATCTTATTAGAAAAATTTCACCACCTTCTTCTACTGCACATACATTTATCATAACCACAACAAACTATTTCATGAAATGGGTGGAAGCTATTCCCCTCCATTCTATAACTACTGAAGCAATTTTTTATTTCATCTTGGACCAAATAATTGCTGGCTTTGGACTCCTCTTCGCAATCATTTCAGACAATGGAACTCCATTTAAGAATAACAAAGTTTAAAAATTTCTTGAAACATACAACATTCAACATCGCTTTTCTACACTATATTATCCACAATCCAATGGACAAGCTGAAAATACTAATAAACTTCTCAAACAAATCCTCAACAAAACTGTCAGCAAGCTTCATAAATACTGGCATACACAACTATCTTATGCACTTTGGGCTTATAGAACTAATGTTAGATCATCCACAAGAAATACCCCTTATAGCCTTGTTTATGGCACTGATGCGATTATGCCCTTGGAGTAAGAAATTCCTACTTTGCGAGTTGTTCTCTGAGATGTTTTTGACGATGGGACTTATAAAGGTCAACGATTACATCAACTCGAGATGCTCGATAAACAATGCATTAATTCTCTTGAACATCTCCAAGCTCACATCAAACAATTACAATGTAAACACAACATTCATGTCATCCCTCGATCATTTTCTAAGGGAGATTTTTTCTTATTGAAAATCAATGAAATGCTAGTGTTGAAAACAAAGATAAAGATAAGTACAACTCTAATTGGTTGGGACCTTACATAGTTGATACCAATTATGGGTTTGGTGCTTAACTTTTAACGTAGCTTGATGGAACATCCCTTAGGGAACCCATTAATTCCATGCATTTGTGTCAGTGCTATCTTTAACTCCCTTTGAATAGTATGGTTGTTATAGCAGTGTTATTTAAAGTTATTTGATGTTATTCTAAATAACTTTCACATTGCTTTATTCTTGACAACTAAATATGTGTTTCTTGAACACTAAGGTAATTATTTAAGTTCATTTTACAATTTCTTTAGGCTTCATACTATTCACATTCTTTTTGTGTTAAGTTAGATCCTTATCGGTGTATTTAATTTAACATATTCTTTTCTCATTAAAAATGTTGTATCTATGCTAAAACTGAAATATGTTTTACACTAGATCACATCACTCCTGTTAAACAATGTAGCCATTAGTTAAATACTTTTACTATAATTCATTTAATTAATCACATAGCATTTAATATCCACATAAAGAGACATGTCATCATAAAATAACATGTGCATGTATATATATATATATATATCAAAGTTTTATATACATCTCAATATCACATACAATGTCATAGTGGTCTGTGAGAGCTAGACCCCTTAGGATCTGGCACTCATGATCTAGTCCCTGGACATCATGAGACAGTCATATGTGACTGTGATCATGAACTTCCAAGTCTAAGAGCATACTCTAGACCCTGTACTCAACCAACGACTATAAGCCTCTTTCCTTCCATTTGATCCCTCTCCGCTCATACCTATGCCAGCTCTGCATGTAGTGTTTCTACCTCTGTTGAGGTCTGTGTTGACTGTAGTGCACTCTAGCTCAATGGAGTCATCTCCTCAGACTCTCATATGTTGTGTGTAACCTCAAAAAAGGTCTAAGTGAATCTAGCTCCTCTTCCATAATCGATAGGGGCACGTAGTGAGGAGTCATCTCCTCCTCATCGATGGATTCATGAATTATCTCTATGGAAGCCTAAATTTAGAACTCTCGCTAGTCTCTCATCGCTCCTACAAAATAGACAATGTATAAAATTAGTAACACATCATCATAATATATATATATAAACCAAAAATCACTAAAGGACATGCGTAAAATAAAATATCATTACCTATCTCTCTAGATGCATGAGGAATTTCAACATCATCCTCTCTGGGGGCATGGAGGATGTGCTAGCCCCTCTCTAACTCTGAGAGTGGATGTTCATTGTAGCTACTACCTGTGATTTGGTCCTATAAGTATGTGAGTACTCTCCATGCTCATACCAATCCTCAATAGCTACCTCATCACCCTCACACAAGGGTGGCTCCTCCTCATAATCCTCCTCTTCCTCATCATCATTCCCTTCATCTTGGTCCTCTTAATCAGGATCAGCCTTAGACTGGTACTCACCATCGATCACATCTATGAAAATATCTATTTTCCTATATTGTATCTCCTCTACTCTCTCCTCTAGTTTATCACCCTCATATGTTGCTAGCTTTGCATCACCCATAGGGAAATCCATGGGGAACACGAGAGTTGGTTGTGCATATCAACAACACTCCTCATGCTCGTCTATGTTGCTAACATCATCAACATCAGATGCTGGTGGCTGGTCATGATTTGAATCATCAAAATCACTCTCACAAACTTGATCTATAGTCAACCAAACAATATCACTCGGCCTCTAGGAACTCCGTACTGATCATCTCATGAAGGGGCACACCCTTAGTGGTGTCGGGACCTATCAAAAATTTTGGATGATAGACCCATAATAAAATGGTCATACAACACGTATTCATGCACCCTAGCTAGATACTGATGCAGAGGGAATGGGACTTTAGGAAAAACTCAAAGTTTCAAGGATTACTATGATGCAATCTCAAACACTCTTCTAGGCACCCTTGTGGAAATAACGCCAAAATGGTTTACTTATGACTCAAATCCTTCTCCTATGGATTCAAAACCTAAGAATTCTCTTAAGGAACACAAACAAGCTTTCCTTGAACATTTACAAAGCCCCAAACCTCTATCTTAGACAAAACTCACTTTTTGCACCTGGACTAGGCTTCTAGCCCAACTATGCCTCTAGTGATGGTTTTTTGACTTTTCACTCAACTTTTCCAAAGGATTCCTGAATCAAATTATTGATTCAGATGTGTTTCATGATGCTACACAACATATCAAATCCTTGATGGTACTTGTTTTGGATCAAACCTACCACAATTTATTGTTTCCTCAAATTTAAGGCCTAATTAGACCTCTTTTTCAAAGCAACCCCTCTCCAATCCTATCCCCTAGCAAAGATACTTTCAACAGTGTCTCAAAATTTTTCTAATCCAAGGATTTTTAGGTTCCTAGACTTCTTTGACACACTTAACCCCCTCAAACACAAAACCCTCACTAAATTGCTCCAAAACTAGGGCTTCTTGGATCTTGGTGTCCCAAACACTTCCAGAACCATTTCATTGACTCTACACCATTAGATCAACATATTTAGTCAATCCCAACTCAAATATATTCCCCTTGTTCAGGAATAATTCCCACTGCTATACCTTAGCCTCCATTTTCATGCACTTTGCATTGTGAAAACTCGGTGTACACCTTAGTATTCCTCCTTCATGAACATAAACTTGTTATATTTGTATGGTACATGTTAAATTTGATCCATTTCATATATTTTAGGCACAATCCTCCATGAAATGGATCAATCATCCATAAAAACTCTCAAAATGAGTGAAAAATCTGTACTTTCTTGAGCACAATTAGCAATATAATACAAGAAACTGGTTATAAACATGTATCAAGACATGAAAAGGTTTAAATACATGTAGATACAAGTCTCTAAATCATTCAATGGAGCATTTCATCAATAACAATCAGATATTCATCAAAAAGACACAAGAAAATGCAAGAAATTGATGTTTTATTGCTTCTTCCTGTAGTAGTGCGTACAATTCCTGTAATATCAGCCAACCCTCCATACAAATGCCTTACCTATCCTTATAGTCTCATTCCCCAACTGTAACAACTGATTGGGATTGATTTTATTACATCATTATTGCTAAAACATCAAAAAACCTACTTACTCGCCTAAACACAACTAGTTGTTGGTTTTTCAAATTTTGAATTTCCAACTTCCATTTTATTGTTTTCTCCTAACTAGAAACCTTCAAAAATATTACATCATTATTATTCAACCTTATTGACATGATTAAAACAAAAAAAATACCTATCTAGACTCTTAGGACACTATTTGTGAATTACAATGCATTTTAGTCCTAGGGTCCATATCAGGACCCTCAGGACTTTTGATTCTTCTAATGTGTTCATCCATTCCAAAAGCCATTATAGGCTCCAAGATAGCATAATTGATGCTCTGAGGTGATTGATAGGTCTTCATGACCCCTTCCTTCTCTTGGCTCTTCCAATGGCCTTTAAGGAGCTTGGGTGCCCCTGCACCAAATACCTATCCATCTGCATCTTGCATAGCTGTCCAGTGGGATTTGGCCACTATAAAGTGGGTAGATAAGGTCTCCATAGGATCTCATCCTCCTCCATCTAGTCAAATATCACCCTCCAAAATTGTAAATCCCCATACTACCATAGGTGTTGCAAAGGATAGTTGAATGCTCATTGATATCCTATAGTTATAGTACAAGGGTATTTGACAAGCTTGGTACATGTGATATGCTCAAGGAACCACACCTATAGAAGCATAAAATGGACCATACTCTTGATCTCTCAAAATACAAACTCACCAACATCATAATATGTGTGCTAGAATATAGCAGCCCCAAGCATAGATTGTCCTTTACTCATACATTCCCCGTATCAAGTGTACTAGTCCCCCATCCAAGTGTGTCGCTCATCCATCTAGATTGAGAACTAGTGCCATTGTATGCATCATAATCCGTATAACCACATGAGCTCATGAATATAGTATCGTAAGTAGCTCGATCCGCACTCTAACCCTCTCATCATGTATCGGTCCACCTAAACAATACTTTGTATCTCTCTTCTTCTCTCGGAATGACCGATCCCCCCAAAAATATACCTGCTCTCCCCAAATGGGAACTTAGATAATGTGGTGTATGTCCTCAAGAGTGATAGTCATTTCCCTTGTGGGAAGATGAAATGTACAAGTATCAACATCCCAACACTCACACAGAGCCGTCAACATGACATCATGGTATCTCATGGGTGGCATTAGATATTCCCAATAGATACCCACTGACTATAAATTCTCTACCTCTACCACTAATAGCGATGGTTCATGATCTCCCAGAAATGTAAGTTGTCTTCCCCCTAGCCATTGTCACAACAAGGCGGGGACCTATCAAAATCATCACAAAATGCTCTAAATTTCATCTAATATCTTTAATCCTCAAATTATTCATCATGCAAGTGTGCTAAAGTCAATCTAGTGTGCTTTTCTAATGGCCCTAGACACTTTAGAACCCTTTTTGGACATTTCACAAAGAAATGAGACACATTGCAAAGAAAATAGGACACTTCACGAAGAAACGAGACACTTTGCAAATAAAAGGAACACTCTACAAACAAATGGGACACTTTCCAATAACCCTAAATTAACCTATCCATGCATTAAATCCACTAAATTATTACAAAATAATAAGGAAAAAGTTGCAAAATCAACTCACCTCATGATACAGCTCACCGTGTGCCACCTACTCATGAAGATCATCTAGCTATGAAGGTGTGTAATCTCGTCTGCTTGGCATGTTCTTCTCTCACTCGTTACTCTCAAGCTACACAAAGGTAAAACTAAAGTAAGTGACAAGTTATTTTATTCTCCTTCTTTTAACCACTTTTCATCTCTTTTTTAATTTTACACATTAACATATAGTTATCATCTTTTCAAGAACTCATAACGTAGATATTCTTCAAATCAACATAACGAGAGCTAGGGTAATCCATTTTTTACACTGTTTGATGCATTGGAATCATGATTCCACACTTGACATGATAATACGTCTATCATTAAGTGGCATGGTAATTGGAAATTCCCAACAATATGATGTTTCTTATTTGGCATGGCTAGATTACTACCTTGATTCCACATCTGTAAAGCAAGCAAAATCAAGGGGGGAATACATCTACCCTCGAATTGGATTCCTAAGAGTTAGATAAAAGGACTTTTAGGCAATTAATGAATGTGTGTTGGAGGATCCAGTTCCTAATATTGTGGTTGTGTAGATAGCTACACTAGGGGCTTCATTCTCCCATCTTTTGAATGACTATCATTTTATATAATAAGGTGCATCACTTAGAGTCCTTTAGCTTACATATGCACATAGACTCATATGGGCCCTAAACTGGAGGCTAAATATGCCATATAAAATTGCACCCCCTTGAGAAAAGAGATAATTTCATACATAATTGGACCCACTTTTGAGTCCCTTTACATCATTTACCCTTCAAAACATCATTTATGGGCCCCTTAGACCCATTAATTTTGACCTAGAGGCCTGTTTTACCTTAGAAATCACATAAACTTGATAAATGGAATTTAATTATCTCATAACTTGAAAAACGCACCTTCAAATAGCAATAGTGTGATCCAATCACCACCTTGGAAAAATGAGTCCCCTCTAGTGGGACCCATTCACCAAGGGTGACGAATGAGTCCCCTTTGAGGGAAAATTACACTTTAATCATGAATGTAATCAATTTAAATTTAATTTCTAGTGAATGCTAGCCTCTTAGGTATAAATAATGGGAAAATAAGGTTTTGTTGCGTATAAATACTCATTTCAAGTCATTTCACACATCTTTTTATCATCAATTCTTATCTTTTTATCATTCCTCAAGAGGAATTCATGAAGTCAACTCTTCCATAGCAAGTTTCAGTAGCAAAAGTTGAAGTTTTAGGGTAGCAAACTAGGGATTTTTTAGGTCGTTAAGCTCACTTATCTTGCCAAGATCCAATATTGCAAAGGGTTGATAATGGATGCCTACGGTGAATAATGAATAAATATATGGTGAAGAGGTGTAACTAACCACCAAATCACACCTAAGGACTTGGTTTCCTATTGATTCCATCTTTCACTTTCACTCTATATTCATATTATGGTTTGCATCTTGTTTGTTTGTCATTTGCATTTCATTTCATTCCTATTTTTGTGTTGTAAGGTTTCTAGGGTTGAGAACTTGCATCATATAAATCATTCTTGCATGTCTTATTCTAGAGCAATAGAATAGGATCTTTGTCATGTTTTAGCTTTTCCCTAGTCTTTAACACATCTAAGGCTAGGGTTTATGCAATTTTTTCTCCATTCAAGGTTTAATTACCCAACTAGGGGTTTGACCAAGGAAAACCACTCATTAGACAAACAATTTTAAGTTTTTTTGTAGGAATTTTCCAAGATCTCGCATCGGGACTTCAGAAAAAATTATTGTACAGGTGTCAAGATACAAGATAAAACTTTGAAATTCTAGAAATCTAAAAGTGGAATGATTTTCCGTGCATGGAGAATGAGACCCTCTTGAGGTGCAGATTTGGAATCAGATGCAAATCCAGTCCTCAACTGTCATAAAACAACTTATGTGCAAAAAAGTATTAACCTGGGACTAATTTTCCCAAGGTGGCAAATGACTCCCAGTCAGCTCAAATTCAAGTTTCATCAATTTTCTAGATCATTTTCAGTCTTATCCAATTTTCCAGGTGCACTCATTATGAGAAATAGCCTTTCGTTTAGTTTAATTTGTATTTTTGTTCATTGTTTAAAGCTTCTTTGCAAACAACACTGTATTTTCAAACATAGCATAGATCTTAGTCTTGCATTCATATTCAATCAATTAAATCATTTAATTTCATTTAGTTTACTTCATTTAGCTTAAAAATATCCTACATAACGTAATTCAAATGAACCCTTAGCATTTTTGGCCTAACTCTCTCCTTTTAGGTGAAAAACCCTAGAAGAGTAAGAGAAGTCCTAAGAGCCAAAAATCAATGGTTCAGTTCTGAGCTCTTTCATAAAAAAATTGTAGAAACAACCATACTAACCTAAAATCCATAGATCTATTATGTGTATGGTGTGTTCCTTCCTTGGGGGGAAACCTCCCTTTCTTTTTTTTCTTTTTTGTTTACATGAAGCGGTGTAACTTAGAAACATATGACTTGGCATAGGGGCTTTCCAAGTTGTCTCTCATGTCTTTTTTCCTTTTTTGCATCTTCCCTTTACTAATTTAAAGTAATTTCTCATAGAATGGTGTGTAGCAATTCCTTTAAAGTGGGGGGCATACATTGGCATCATTTCACTCAGATTCTTGGTTCTTAGTTCAGCCTTATCACTTCATATGATGTGTTTGTCACTTTACGGATGGCATTGGGTATGATGTCCTTCATAAGTATGATCTATCTTAGCATATTACATTCCTCTTAGTGGCTTGATGTGACGCACTACATCCCCTAAGTTTTGAATATACTATTCTTTGATTGGTCCTCTCTTGGAGATATCAGACATAATATTTCCTAGGTGATAGACCTTGCATGAACTTAACAAGACTCCTTTGAACATCTTTTGCATTTTTCATTTTATATTTTGCATCTTTTCCACCTTGCATAATGAAACTTGCATTCCTATGGTACCAACCTTCTTGTTCATTAGTTATAAGCATATGAATCTTTGCTTGTCTCATGAAGCATGAACTGACATTTTCCTTTGTGGCACCATATCAAAGTTATCAAGAGGTATAAATTTTATATGGTTGAGCGGGAAGCCCATTTCACAACACGAATTTCCCCATAGCCACCTATGTGTTTGTGAGTTCATACCAACTAGTACATCTATTTCACCTTTTGGGTCTTCTCACCCAGTGGACCACCACAAGTTTCATCGCCCTAGACTGTGTATGCATTTTATTTTTTAGACAAATAGCCTAGATCCGATTCACAACTAGTTGAACAAATGATTGAAGCTTAATCTGACTTTTCCCTTTCATATATCTTCTCTTTCTCTCTTTCACATGTGTTCCTTTATTCTTATGTTTAGCTTTCCATGGTATCTTCATCTCGAGGGCTTGAATATCACTCTTGATCATTGTCATTCCATCTTGCTAACATAAGTGCATTTGGATCCTTCTTGATATGCATGGCTACTTTAGTGTGAGTTTGAAGCAAGTTCATCCTCTCACTAAAGTGGGAGCTAAATGTACCATAGAAAAATGGATCATTTATATTTTCATGGTCTTTTAGGTCTTTCTCTTGTGATGCTTGACCTATTTTTCTTTGATTTTATATTGCAAAGTAACTTAATCATTCACATTAGGTCCTAAATATTCAAATTATGACATATTTTGAAGGTGTTGTGAGGTGTTGTAACATATTTATACACTTTTCTAGACTCTTTTCATTATAATTCACCTTAAAATTACCTTTTTATCCCTTATCAAGTCCTATTCTAAAGTGTTGTAAAGTCTTGTAATGATATTTCACACTTTTCTAGGCTTGTTATCACTATTTACACCTCTCTTATGCTTTATATGACAACTTTATGCAATCATAAGACTTAATTAAGTGTAATTTTGAATGTAAACATGATAAACAACATTAAATGCAAGTTAATTCTTGAAACCCACACACACACCCAAGGTGCGACCCATTCTCCATGGGTTACAAACGACTCCCTCTTGGCTCCAAATTCAAAATAATTCAAAATTACTTTCAGGTTTAGAAAAGACCCCATGTCAGCCTGTGATGAGGTATTATTGGATTATTAGGGCATAAGTGTGTATAAATAAGTGTTTTTCTCCTCATTTCAACCCCCATTCATATAAGAATTCATCAAGTTCACTCATTCACTAGTTCATTCGATTACATTCAAGCATCATTCACTCAAGCAAACATCAAGCATCTTGGAGCAGCCATTGACATATCGTCAGACTTCTTCAACAAGCTTTTTGGTGAGTTTAGGACATTTTAATGTTATTTATTCATCATTCCTTGCTCATTTAATTTCATTTCTTTAATAAGGGTTTGATTACCAAAGTGGGATTTGACCAAGGAAAATCCCTATACTCTAACCCTTAACAATTTTCCCCCTTTTTCATGTGTGTTTGTAGACTTTTGTATGCAGATTTTTCAAGAAATTAGGTGTTGAAAAGTGGACAAGAAGTCAACAAAGAGTTTCAATTCAACTAAATCATATTTCAAGCTTGGAGACAACCTATAGTCAGTTTTCTCTAGATTTGACTCCATCAACTTGACAAGAAAACAAGTGCATATCTGGAGCTACCGAATTGACCTTTAATTTTGTAGTTTTTTGGAGGAGGATTGATTTTCCATTAGTGTCGAATGAGTCTCACCTAAGGGCTGAAAATTTTGTTTTTTTTAGAATCTAGTTCCCAACTATTAGAAAGCAGTTTCAGGTGTTTTTGTTAGTAGCAGGACCGATTCACCATCAGTGGTGAATGAGTCCCACTAGTGATTTATAGTGATTTTTTCCAATTTTTAGAGCCTTCTAGATTCAACATCCAATTCCTAGGTGCACTTTGTTCAACCTCTTTCAATTTCTTTTGTTTTTTTTCATGTTTTAGTTCATTCTTGCATACCTCACTATTTTTTCAAACATTGCATATTTCATTAGTTTTGCATTCATAATTAGTCAATTTCATAGCTTAGTTGCATTAAGATCATTTCATTTAGTCTTAATTCCATATTACATTCCTTAATTTGAGTGAACCACCTAAATTTTAGGGTTCTACCTCTCTCATTTTAGGTGAAAGATCCTAAGAGTGAAAGAGAACTCCATAGTCACCCTCAAAATTGATGGTTCACTACTTAACCATTATTGTAGATGGAAATTACTTCCACTTCCACTATAAATATTTACATCATATTGCATGTTTAATACACTCAAAATTTTAGTTATTAAATTCTATTTTTTTACTTACAGTAAGAGTGTATGTGATCTTGACTTATGTTGCTCAAACTACTAGTAGCACCAATCCAATTGATCTTGTAGATTTAACATCTAATACCCACTAGAAACTAAATAAACTCTTTAAGGATAATATCCCCAAGAAATATTATTAACCCCATCATAGGAACAACATGGTCTCTTAGCGACAATAGATGATAAAATTTCCTAAGCATCTAGAACTCCTACCAAATTCCATAAGAAAAGATTATTCCAACAGTAAAAACATCCTCCCCCACCAAATGGGAAGTTTTAAAGATAGACACTTTATACTAACTCGCATCTAAAAAATATTTTACACAAAGGGGGTGGATGAGGCTCAGAATAAATAAGAATCAATGATTAGGATTTTCATGAGTCCAATAAAAAATTAGCCTTATTAGTACTATTTACAATATATATGAGTCCCTTCTTAACAAGTAATGAAACTTTCTTCATAATATTATACATCATAGAGAATATCCTAGTAAAAATAATTATTGAAACTACATCAACAATAATCCTTAATAAATACCTATAGGAAGAAATTCTGGTAGTAGTCTTCTCATACTATTGCACCATTATAATAATGTTTAGTAGCTAAGGCTAGACTATTTATCATAGAAAATTGAATATCAATACCACAAGTATTTTGTTTGTATCTAGAAAGATGGTCCCAACTAATAAAACTCAAATTTTATATCATAATTTCTTGTCTAAATAAAATTCTTAGAATGAGAGTCAAACTCTTCTAGAAAATTTTGAAGGGTGGAAAGCACCAAGAATTTATGAACAAGAAGAGCATTAAAAAATATTTTGAAATAATATGTTATTCATCAAAGTACAACCTTCTGAAGGTCTAATCTGAATCTAAAATTATAAACCTATCATAAATCTATTTCCACTGAAGATGATAAGTATTTTCAAATTACATATGAATACCAAGGTAATCCAAATGCAAAGTTATAAACCATAAAATAAGATAAATTCATTATTCGTTAGTGAAAGTAGTATTAAAGAAATAAATATTGGCATTTTCCCAATCAATATTCTACCTAAAAGCTTTCAAAAATAAATCCAAATCACTCAAATAATTTGTAGCCTCTTTCATTTTACCAACTCCCATTAACATAGTATCATCAAAAGCTGAAGATGAAAATGATATTAAAGATCCATAGCAATAGTGAAACCCTATATACATCTATTATATCTTTAATGAAAAGGGGAACTTCCAAAAATTTAACCATATGAATGAAAAGACAAGGGGAGAAAAAATCACATTCCATAGTCCTCTAGTAATTTAAAAAAAGGATACAAATTTATTTACAAGAATAGAGGAGGAAAAAACCACACATCTCATTACACAATCAATCCACCCCAAAAATAAACTAAAATTAAATAAAAATTCCTATGAAAGGACAATGTAACTTTAAAATAAACCTTGGACATGTCTAACTTAGAAAATATAGCTTTCTTGTTGGGTGCTGGTAAGAAGTTGAGTCCACTTGGCCATTTAGTGGAAGTGTTTTCCCTGATTTTTAGAATTTGACACATTTGACCTTAAAATTTGAAGCACTTAGAGATGGAATCTTGAAAAACGTCACTTATCATAAAATATAGTACTCAATGTGTGAGAAATTATGTGAATTATAATAATCAATAACACACAACAAATGCAATGTATTACATTAAAGAAATCTAAATTAACAACACAATTTGATAAAATGATTCCTTAAAGGCATTCCATATTTCTTTATTCCTAAGGATCTTCTATTAGTGCTCTCAAAACTTAATTATGCACTAAATTACTGGAATGAAACTTAAGAAATGAGTAGCCATTAGACTAGAATGCAGAAACTATGTTTACACCTACATGATTTGATGATTTGGCTAGATGATGAACTAAATGATATGCTTGATGATAAGCTATTGTATATAGAATGTTAAATGGAATGATGCAATGTTGAATTAAACTAATGGAGATGTTATGAAAATGATTTTAAATGCAATAAGTAAACTAAGACACATCTAACAAAGAAGCCATGATTCTAATTTACTTGCTAAACTATTCTAAAATGCTAAGCTATAATGTAAAATAAGTTATCAAATGCTAAGATGATTTTTGTAGAGTAATTGTATGCAATGTGCTCTTATGCAAAAGTTGTAAATGAGCCTCTATTTATAGATTTCACCAATGAATCAGATGAGTAGGCAGCAATGGATGATCTGGATTAAGTCTGGAGAGATCAACAATGAGAAATGAGGAGGTTGGAGAGAAATAAGAAAGTTGTCCCCTTTAATAGAACAGTCTTGCCAAGTGTAGAAAAGAATAAATGGGAAGGAGAAGCCATGTGTCTCTGAGTTTGTTGAGTTTTTTTATTGTAAATACCCATTTTAGAAATTAGGAATAATTACTTTCATGTGACACATGGTGAGATGGAAGATGATGTGGAAGGAGGTTAGAAGAATATGGAGAAATGTGAAAAAAATTGAATTAAGAATTCAAATTTAATGAAAGGGAATTTAATCAAATAAAAAAAATTAGTTATTATTTTTTATTTAATTAAATAATGAAGAAACTTGTTTAGATAAGAGGAATTAAGAAATACAAAATATATAAATAAACTTTGCAATTTATTTATACAGTAGAGGAAATAAATATTTTTATTAATTAAAGAACCAGTATTTAATTAATATTCTCCAGACCAATTTTGGATGTATACATTTTTCCCCTCTTTGGAGTGATGTGTTTACACATTTCTTCAAAGAAAAATTTACCAGTGCAGTTAAAATTTTAACGATGCCCCAAATGACGATTTCAAAAGATAATGAATGTAGCCCCCTAAGGAGATAAATCAAAGATTTTTTTTTATGATTAAAATATTTTTGAGCATTTTTGAATTTTTTTGTTGATTTGTGATGATGTCGATGATGAAATCCTAATTTGATGATATTCTAGAGATTTATCTCCTGACATGGAAGAATTGAGCTACCCTGATTAATTGATCCTTAAAAAAAATTTATTAAAATATCCCACCAAAATCACTCTTAATTACCCTTATTAAGAGGTAAAAAGTGAAAAGAGGATTCATTTGTGTATTGGTGATTTTGAAAATTGTGGAGTGAGAGAGTATCCTTGAGAATTTGAGAGAAAATGGTGATCCCCTATGAGACTCATCAATTCGATCGGGTGTGGCAACACAACCAACTAGCTAGATACGGACCTCCAGTACGAATTTCAAAAAAAATTCTTGTGGATTTTGAATCAATTTTCCCAAATTTTAAATTTTAAACTTCTTTTTTCATTCTTTTGGCGCATACAAAATTTTTTGTGTTGCATAGGTTAGATTATTTAGCACATCTTCCTAGGGTTTTAGCGCATAGGCTAGATTTAGCGGCACATTTATGGTCTATAGATGGCCTATAATGGCACACCAGAATATTAGGTAGTGTGTCCACTAGAAATGGCACATTGAATTGTAGTTTTAGTGTAGATGAGGGATTCTTTGGCACATTGGTTTAAATGGCACATCAAAGAGATTCCACAGTGCATCTGACGAATTAGTTGGTGCATTGATTTAAATGGTGTATTAATAGACTGTAACAATGCAGCCAACCAATTTGGTGGTGCACCCGCCCTTTTGGTGCATTGAAGCACTTTTATGGCTCATCTAGGTCAGAATTGAGGATTTTTTTTGTTTTTCTCCTTGAATTTGATGATGTTTAATCACGTTAGTGAATGATTTTTTGTTGGTGATAGATTAGATGATTTATTGATCTCATGATAGGCGAGATGCAATAATGATGAGGTTTTTTTGACCTCATGATAGGTGAGGATAAAAAATAAATGTTCACAAAATTTGATAAAAATATCACTAGAACTAATAGGATAAGTGATTGATTGTTGTTTGATTGTTTTTTTGATTTGATTGATTTATTGATGTGTTGATTGTGATGTTTTAATGATAGGAGATGGATTTAGATAATCTTCAGTCCTAAGAGTGATTCCCGTAGACTTTGGAGCTGATCCCAAATCTATCACAAGATGATAGGGATATCATTGAGCTATGTAGGCTATCTTCGCTAATTGACATGCCTCGGATTAGGATTAATCAGGGATTGTTGACTGTGCTAGCAGGGAGGTGGCATAGCGACTACAACACTTTTCATCTGGCCAGTGGAGAGATGACTGTGACACTAGAGGATGTCTACAACATTTTGTCGATTCCCGTGACGGGTGACATTGTAACATATGACCACACCGAGTATGGAGGTATTGATGCCTTACACCGGATATTCCATGACGACCATATTAGCAGGTATGAGATGCCATGGCAGGATATTTTTGAGAGATATGCCCCTTTTCCTTCCATTCTTGCAAGATTTTTTGGTGGCTTCTTATGTCTCAACAAGAGGGGAAAGGGATTTTCCATTGGTTGCAGTCAGACACTAGAGTAGATGATTTAGTTTGGGAACCATTTCACTTGGGATTCATGCATGCTCACATAGTTATATCATGATTTGCATTAGGTAGTTTATCTCGGAGGAGCTAGTCTATCCACTGGTGTGATCCTATTACAAATGTGGGCTTGGGAGCATATAGCGGTGAAACATCCAGAGACAAATAGATTCTGACCATTTGGGAGACCCTACATCTATTGTTATGTAGGCCTAGTTATCAAACATAAGTTGGGTAAATTGGAGTATTGGATGACCTGGATTTTGTTACATGGCAACCATATGTTGACTATAAGCAGTGGGACAAGGATCATTTGGAGATGCCTTATTTTATCACAACTAGGTATCTTATTGGATTGACACGCTACATTATCAATAGATTGTTATTGTTGAGAGTGCTCAGACAGTATGGAAGAGCTCAGGGGATACTATAGGGATTGGCCATGTATGCACAAAGATAGCAGGATGCGACTGAGTGCAGACCCACTTTATCTTATGATGCTGCATGTGATAAGTTTCATAGACTACAGATGGTGATTTCAAATTACCATTCAAATATCATTGAGTGATACATGACTGATGAGTACTCATAGTAATTTTGTAGGCATCCATTTCTAATGATCTCTAGGCCTGATGAGCCAGTTCGAGCATTAGAGGATGATGAGGAAAGACCACCTAGATGGAGGAGGGGTAGAGGTGGTGGAGACGAGGAGGGATATGGTTAGGATGATGATGGAGGAGAGGTTGATGGTGGGGATGATGGTGGCGATGATGGATGAGGTTATGGTAGAGGAGGGGGTACTCATCTAGTACTAGATGTCAGAGTGCCTCACAGGAGGTGATCCTTAGTGGTGGAAAAACAACAACATGTACAGATATGGTTGCCTTCCCAGTAATAGAACTCACAAATTACAGTGCTACATCCTCTGATCTAGATAGTTCAAGGACAACTAACACAGGTTCAGGGTTAGTTGTAGGCATAGAAATAGTTTTTGTTACACGTACAAGCACAACTCTCCCAGGCCAAGGGATAGATACAGACTTTGATGACTAAGAGGGATGTTTCTAGGTAGTAGCTTACATAGGTGCAAAGTCTAGGGACAGGTGCAAGGTTAGGTTGCTATGTTGATTGCATTGAGATGATGGGAAAAGTAGGAAGAGGTTATTACTGAGAGACTACAACAGGTTATGATAGCTACTGGGACTTCAAATTATTTCAAGGAGATATGCCATACTTCTTAGGAGGTCAAGTTCTATAGAGGTCGGTATCATGAGTTGGTCCCTCTAGAGTGGCGAGAGAGCTTTGCTCAATCTTTGTCTAGAAGGTCAGAGTCTTGGATGGTTAGTGTGGTTGTTACACAGTCGTTGCTTAGAGATTAGGGAGATCCTGGTGCGAGTATGTTAGCTACAAGAGGAGGTACTGGTTGAGGGATGTCAACATCATCTGGGGGGATCAGTACATAGCTCCAACACTTGATATTTTATTATCATTTAGACATGGATACATTGCTACTTGATGAACTATTTCCATTTTTGATAATGTATCTCTTCATATTCTACTATCCTTGTACATTTGACATTATTTGGAGATATATATGCAGTGATGATGATGATTGACCTATGTGCTTATGTGTTGATCATGATGGATGCATTTAATTTCCTATTATATATGCTATGTGATGTTTTATATGATGGTGATATGATATGTCATGGATGCAATATGTGTTTTGATCCTATGATGCTTTTATGATATCCATATGCCCTATGTGATGAATCTAATTATGTGAATGGAATGTGTTAAATACTATATTTTTATACTTTTATGATGCAATAGATGAAATAGATGTATGAGATGGATGAATGAAAATGTTTCATTGTGGATTTTCTTGTGATGCACATGGATAACTAAATGTATATGAATGAAAATGATATGATAATGCTTTGTTTTTGGATTTTCATAATGCAAATATATGACCTAATAACTAGATGAATAATGAAATGGTATGACAATGCTATGAATGATTTCCTAATGCTTATGTGACTAAAATGTGAATGATCTTTTTGGTAATGTCAAATGCACTCAATTTGTTAATGATAGAAATAACATCACTCGTAATATTGTACTAGGCTTGGAGAAATCTATAAATACCACTACAACACCTAATAGGAATGAAACCTAAACATGCAAACCTAATAATGCAATGTTGTCATCCCAGTAACTAATTTATTTGTGCTTGGTATCATCATTGAGCTTTTAAAATGTTGAAAGTGAGTACAAACATCAATGTTGTAATTAGACCATGATGACCTAAGTACTACTTTCATGATGTTTGATAGTGCAAGTTAACACAAGTATCTAGGTATAATTAGATCGAGATGACCTAAGCATTTCTTGTGTAAACAGACAAGAGTTAACAATTTTCCTATTCGAATACATAATTTCATCAGTGATACTTCCTATAGAACATCCCATGATGATTCACATAGTATTAATGATCAACTCACAAATAGTAGACAAAGAAAAATATCATTCTTGATCATAGATTCTCTAGTTCTTGACTTCCTTGAGTTTCTCCTAAGAAATGATAACAATCACAATGCAAATAGTTTGAACATTTGTTTTAAAGTGATAAAACTATGATTCAGAGTATCATCACCAAATGAATTTTTTTTTGATGGATCTTGTGGTTGTTGGTTAAGATGATTGTTTTTGGTGAGTCTAATTGATGTTCAAAGTTGTAGCCCGCTTGATTGTTGCATTTTTACCATGTTGACATATTGTTGTTTTTCTATCATTTAAGCTCAAAGATGGATTGACCCTAGTGGAAACAAACCAATTTTACTATGGATATGTACAATGATCTACAAGCCAAAGTGAATGATGTACAATAGAATATGTACATGAGGCTCAAATGAATGATGTGGATAGTGATAGAAAAGAACCAATGTGGTCGACACATGTTCCAAAGAGCAAGAAGCTAGCCTGTCACAAATAGAGCATGTTGCCAGGTTTTCGCTACTTGCTTTTATTGCACTTTTATTTTCAGATTTTATGATATTTTTGTATTTTTCTCTTTTTCGATATTTTTTTTCTTTTTTTCTATTTTTTCTCTTTTTTTTATTTTTTTTGTTTTTTTGTATTTTTTTTAAGGACATTTTATGATGTTTTTGGATTTTTTCAAGACCTTTTTCAATGATTTTGGATTTTTTCAGGACTTTTTCTAATGTTTTTGGATTTTTTCAAGACTTTTTTTGATGTGGTTGATGAATCATGTGTAGAATTTATTGAGATGGGGACTATTCATGGGCTCTTCAAATAGGTCTCCTTTTGGTGTGGATAGATGGTATAGTCCTGATCCATAGACTAAGAAAATGACAAAGGGGCCCAACCAATTTGGTTCAAACTTTCCTTTCTTCTCCCTATCCTACTGGTTGTGTGGGTTCTCCTTCAATACCAGGTCACCAACTTCAAATGTTTTGGGTTTGACTTTATGATTGTAACTTTTGGACATCTGTTATTGGTAGGCTTTTAGGTAGCTTACTGCATGTTGGCATCATTCATCTAGATACCCAATAGTCCTCATCAGAGATGATACCTGTTGATGGTGTTTTTATGCACTTCTCAACATAGGCAGTGCGTAGGTGCACTACCTCCCTTGAAAGACAATCTTCCACAATCGGATTGCAGAACACTATCCCAAGGTCTCTCGGGTGTTAGGTCATGACAGTGCTTAGATACCTCAGTAGTTGATGTGATTTGCTGGAATCACAAGGCGGCCTTACGGAAAATACAAAGTGTGGACATAAAGCATGAAGTTGGATCTTTGAAAAAGAGTCCTTAAGATAGAAAGCTGATATGCATAGGCTGTAGGTTCAAACAACGGTCTTAGACTCCATCTAGTTATTAAATTTGGCTTTACAATGTGCAATGAACCTTGGTATTGTTCAGTTTCTAAAAAAAAGTTAAAAGAGCGAAAGGAAGGAAAAGTTACTAAGTCTGAAGCTTGCAATGAATAGTGACAATAGAGTTCCTGCAATGGACAATTCCTCAAAACAATATCTCACTTAACCAGGGATTTCACAGTATCATGGGAATTGTGCTATCTTTTAAGGGCTGTAGATATTTCATCATTCATCCAACACCTACATGCGTGAATTAAAGATAAATGTTTGGGGTAGCTTTAAATCAAGTCCATGCTAACTTTGCACAACTGTCTACCTTCAGCAAACAACAAAAAGTATGGACTAAGGGATCATCAACAAAGCAGGAATTTTCACAATCAGCCAACAGCATTCCTAAGATTTATCCAAATAACATGAACAGCTAACTAAACAACAAAGAGATCTAAACCAAACATGTGAAATTGGAGAAATGAATCAAATGACATGAGAGAAATCAAGGAAATACACCAAGTCAATGTTATTTCTTATAAATTTCTGCAGCATGCCTTTACAACAACTCAACTCTCTCCTTTGCAAATGAGGGGAGTGCTCTATTTATAGTTTTCCAAAAGTTAAATGAATGGCCAAGATTCATTACAATTGTGTGGCCAAGATTCATTACAAAATAGGGTTTCACCTACCCCCAAATAGATTTACAATTTAAAAACATCTTTTGTCCCTTCCCTATTTTGTCATCTAGTGGATGACACTATTGCTCTTTTGTCCTGTAGCTGATTGCTGTCTTCTTGGCTATAACTACTGTTCAGGGAGGTCTTCTTCCTTGGCTGGGCTATCCTCTTGCTCCTCGGAGGCTGCATGTTCTATGTACTTGAGGATGACCACTTGGAGCTTGTCGATCTCGAGAATCTCACACCTTAATGCCTGATAGCTCCATTCCTTGGCATTCTCTTCTAGCCGCTTCCAATCCTTGTCATACTTTGAGCCTTGATCTTTGAATAGCTCTGATCGATCAAGGGTGCGGGCAGCAAAACTCAAGAATTCTGTGGTGATTTCTTCGGCTGTCCTATCCTTCATCTTCTTCTCGAAGTATGGCTTGATCTTTTCAGCATCCATTTGTACCGTGGGCATATCATATCCCATCATCAATTTGAGCTACTCGGCACATTCCGCCCGGATTTCCTTGATCCACTCAATATCTGGATCTACCTTGTTCAGGATCTACTCCGACCTCTCCTTCTGGTTGATGAGGTCTCTGCACCACACATCCACCAACCAATGATCCTTTATTTTCAGTTCTAGCTTCTCCTCCCACGTACTTTCTGGCATCTGAAGGATGGCTTCAATTCTTGGGAAGGTGGAGTCATGCGTTGTAGGGAAATTGGTGTAGAGCCTCCTTGTGGCTTCCAGGGATTGGATCAGGTCCAATAACTTATTGGTTGTCCGCACAGCCATGTCAATTCCCATGTTTCCAACGCTTATGACCTGTTGGAACCAATTCTCAGTGGCTTTCTCTAAGTTCTTCCTCCTCTGCATCTTGTCAATCGGCTCCTTGGAGAGCAACTATGGTGCAGCCATGGAGGGGGTGGGCAGGTTGTCCACTTAGCACCACTGTTGGATATAGTCCATTAAGGCAGCAACCTATGCCTTGAGTTCATCCTTGCTGACCTTGTCTTGCTTGATCAGATGCACCACCATGGCCACTGACTCTTCCAAATGTTCGACCTTTTGTTCTCTAGTCGCTATCCCTAGGTCAATGGTGGAGACACTGTAGCTCACCTCGGCCTAGCAAATAGTTGGCATTGCTATTTGTGCTGCTCGAGAGCCGGAAGCGTCCATGGTTATCCTAGAATGAACCTTAGGCTTCTTCTCCTTCTTTGTTGTGGCTAGGGATCCAGCCAAGATGGCCTCCAACCTTGCCCTCGAGTCCTTTAGCACTGGGGTAGCCTTCTCCAGCTATTTCTCCAGCTAGTCGGGCATGGCGGATTTGTCTTTGGGTGCATCATCACTGCCCTCACCTTTCTCAGTCAGAGATAAGATTTTGGTCTCTTTCTCCTTTTGGGGCTCCTCCTTTTCTTTAGCAGCGTCCTCGTCGGAGTCTTGAATGAATACGAGGTGCCTGATGGGCAGCTTGGTGGACAAGACCCGGGTGGGATCTTCTTCTTTTGCTGCTTCCTCTCCCTTCTTCTCTTTAGCAGCCTTGGCCCCGGGGCTCTTCACGACATGGGCCTCGGCCTCAGACACATCCTTTAGTGGCTGCTCTTCCGGTGGTTGTCCCTCTTCACTACGTGGTGGCCATTCTACCTCCTCCCCGACATCCTTTGGCTGCTGAGCCAACTCCTCCTCAACGTCCTCATCGAATGCTTGGATGATCTCCTTGTCACCCGAGCCATCCTCTTCATCTCCGCTCTCGAAAGAGCCTATTTCTTCCCCCTCATAGGCCACCTTGTCAATAGTTCTATGTTCATACTCAAGGTGCTCATAGTAATCATCAGCCTCTTCCTCCATTGACCTTGAGGCTTCCTGCTCTCGTTCTTCCAACTCTTTTGATATTTGCATTGTGGCTTCCATCGCCGGTGGTGTTGTTGGCAGTTGTGAAGGATGTGCTGTTGTGAGGGCTTAGGCAAGGGCTGCTTGGAGTGCAGGGTCCATTAGGAGTTGTGAGAACTCAAGAGGAAGACTTTGTAGATGTCGCGTGATAGCCTCGGGTATGGTGGAAAGGGGGGACAGGCGATGTTATTGTTGCCAGTGGGAGGGACGTGATGGGTGACATGGTGGTAGAGGAAGGAGAAGTGATCATGCCAGAAGAGGAATCAACATTAATTATTGATCCGGCTGGCGGTGAAGAGGCAAGATGGACAGAAATGTCCACTGCCTACGGAGACGAGGCGATTGCGGCCTGAGAGGCGGGCAGCGCACCAAGAAGGGAAGGGAGAAGCAAGGGAGGCTGCGCTTCTGTTGTAGTTAGTGTTTGCTTGAGCCTCTTGGGAGATGTGCCTCCCGTGTCTTTCTTTGCTTGCTCCTTGGGGTCTGCTGACTACGCCATCTCTATTCCTTTCCTCTTTTGAGAACTGGTGATGGGGGGAGACTTGGAAGTCTCACCAGTTGATGTGGTGGCCGCAACGTCTTCCATGGCGCTTGACTCACTCTTGAGCGCCTCATATGTTAGGACTACCCCTTGTTGCTTTAGTTGCGCTACCCGCCCATCAACCCACTCCTTAGTGGGAGCTATGATCGGCTGGGTGATGGTATGTAGGTTGTTGACCTCTTGCTCATCCCAATCGATGGAGGGGATTTCCAGGTTAGCAACCGCAGGGTACCTTGGGTGCACTATTGTAGACTCTTCTTCCTCGAGTTGGTCCGACACCTGGAACAGTCGCACTCTTCTCAAAAACTACATGGTCATTCGCATGTAGTGTCTAGCATAGACCTCCTTGTCTTCTTTGCAATCTGCCCAAAAGTCTTCAATGTGGTATTGGTGAGCATAGGCCGGCCCCAGTGCCTTCCTGACATGGCCGTGTGGGTCTATTCACGGGCGAGCCATGTACCAGTCAAAGTTATACTCTTTAAGTTCTTTCTCAGAGTTTCCGGTGCATTAGGATGTCTGCAGCCGATACAGGCCTTGGATGAGGGTCATGGGATAGGGGATCCCTGCCACATGCTTGTTGCCAAAGACCGTCTGAATGTGTTGGAACTACCGGAAAAGCTCTAGGAGAATGATCCGGTCGTTCGGGTATCTTGGCAACTTGTTCGGCCGTCTCGTGAATCGCTAGGCACGGATGTAGGTGAACTTAGGGAATTGGATGAACAAGAAGGCGTACTCCTTCAGAAGTGCCCTGGCGCTATGGGAAACCCTCATTCCGAAATCCACGACAACCAATCTGATGATGTGGCCAATGAAGGCGTCATTGACCTGGCAGTACTCCTTCTTGCAGTTGCGGTATTGAAGCTGAGGGTACTTGTCAAACAGCTTGAGCCCTCGCCTATGCCCCTAGTCTGGTGCCACAGATAATCCACTATATTATTTTTGGCCTGCCAGGGAGTATACCAGGTACGAGGTCATGTAGAACTTGGAGCTTTTCTTAATGTTTACAAACTACTCATGGAAGCAATTGCTGATGATGCCTCCCTAGTCGAATGAGGTCTTAGTGTTCACATCTTCGTTCCCTCGCAGGATCTGCTCGATGTAATATGCCATCCACTCTTGGAAGTAGGCGGCTGCCAGGAGACCCATGACCCTGCTTAACATGGTCACCAAGTCGTGATAGTCTTCCTCAAAGTCACTGCGGAACAGCTCTTGGGGAACTTTTGCCGCGCTGCCCCGTTTCTCCTTTAGCCAGTAAAAGTTAATTGATTTCTTGCAGCCCAATGGATTGGCATCCCATGCTGCCTGGCACTGCTCCAAAGAGGGGACCTCCATATGTGGGAATGTAGGAATGTGAAATGTTTTAGGGATTCCCTCTGGCGACATGTCAGCGAGGATATTCCCCTCCTTGTCCACGATTGTTCTGGTGTCCATTTGGTAGGCTTCTCGGCAAGCCATTACTAGTTCAGGTTCCACCAGAGAGGGAGGGAAGCCGACGGCCTTGGAAATTCTGCTTTGGCGTATTAATCTGGCATTCTTTGTTTTAGGGTCAACCTTGACCCTCTGGGTGAACTCATCTATGTCCACCTGGCCGATGTTGGTATTTGAGATCTCTTTCAAGTCTGTTGAGACCTTTGACTGGAGCGGCTCACCCTGGAACTAAAATTTTATCTGATCTTTATCATCTTTTCTCCGAGCGGCTCTTCCGGATTTCTTGCCCTTATCCTTTTCGGCGAAGGCCCCTGAAGTTCCTGCAGCCGATTCCATATATCTTGCAAGCAAAGGGCGAAGTCAGCACAACAAAACACTAACATCATTAGTGTTAGTCCACATTGTGAGCATATCATCTAAATAACCATTCAAATATATCATAACTTTTATCCTTAGATGATATCGATTTCATTTTAGAGCATTTGGACAATCCAGGTCCGGAGGGCCGGACTTCCCTGGCAGGAATGCTGTCAGGAAGGGAAAATGCAGCCGGGAGCTCCCAGAGACCCTCCTTGGTCAAATTTTAAGGTTTTAGGAAGCCCACGATGGAGACCAGCAAGTTTTAGGACATGGGTCGAAGTCAGATTGTGGTTTTGAGCTTGTTTGGATCGATTAAATGGGCACCGGAGGTTTCAAGTCGCAAAGCCGGCGGGAGAAGGCAGCCGGCAACGGCGGATGGCAGACGGAAGTCCGAGGTTCGGGGTCCAGGCGGTGAAAGGACGACCGATGTGATTGGTATGAAATTTAGGCCAGGCGGCATTCGGAGCTCCGGGGCCCGGGAGGCAGAGCGACGTGGCGTGACGGCCGCCTTATGAATTCTGCGTGGATTCAAATGGCAGCGATGGCAGGGACTCCAGGACCTGGTGGCCGGAAAGACGGGAGATGACAGTCTCCGCGAGGTTTCAGCATCGATCAGGCGACGGGGGCAGCGAAGGGATCCCCGGGGCCCGAAGGTCGGGAAGCTGGCAGGGTTCCGCCATGGTCCACAGTAGAACCATCACGAAGTTCTAGAGACAGAACTCTGGAAGGCCAGGCCCGAAGGGTCTCGGGGCAAGGCAAAGTTTAGGCTACATTCAGAAGGCCAAGGGAAGCCCGGGACCGGGAGGGTGGGCGGCAGACGAGACCTTAGCGTAAGGTTTCGCCATTGGGAATGGTGGCAAATGAGACACAGAGGTCTGACACCTGGGGTCCGATGAGTAACAGGGCATGCGATGAGCATGAGCCGGGCAAGAGAGCACCGGACTTCTGAGGACGGAAGTCCGCGAGGCGGGGCCCGGAGGCCATGGTGCCGGGTCGCGTCGGCCGCCATTTGATTTTCAGCAATGATGGACGTCGGCAGCCAAGGGTGGCCTGGGGCCCGGATGGCGGCGAGCCGGCAGGGTTCCGCCATGGATGATGGCGGAACCGTCACGGAGTTCTGAGGACGGAACTCCAGACGGCCAGGCCCGGGGCGCCCAACTGCCCTGCTCGAAGAACAGCTGCGACTGAGAAGAGCCCCGAGTCGGCGGAGAGGGTCAATCCGACAGTTTTGGGAGATTTCCATCACATGGGTAATGGGCGCCATGGAGGGTTCTTCAATTTTAAGCTATTTTAATTAATTGTTTAATTTAACGAAATCCCCAAAAAATGATCAAAAATGATGGGAGGGCAGCGGGGATGGCCTACCTCAAAAATGCTAAGCAGGGAGGTGCGGAATTCACTGGGGATCGACGGAGCGATGCAGACGCAGATGATCATGAGGCAAGTGAGGGTGCTAGGATCCTTGTCGCGCGGCTCTGCAATTCGCTCTAATTCACAATGTGATAATGATTTGGCGGGCCGGGCATTATATACCCCCGGCGCCATTAATGCACTCATTAATGCCGGTATGGCCGGGCCAAAAAGTTGGTGGATTTCAAATCGAGTCGGTGGCGGCGGTGACAGAGACTCCGGGACCCAGCGACCAGAGAGACGTTGAACGATGGCTACTGTGAGATTTTCGATGACTTTGAACGGCCACGGTGAAAATAGATCTGGGGCCCAGAGGGCGGGAAGCCGCTAGGGGTTCGCTGCCGAGAGACTTGCGCTACATGGATGACTGCGGCGGCGAGCAACATCCCGTGGCCCAAATGGCGAGCGGCCGTCGGAGAGCTGCCGTCGCCGACGGTGATCTCGGGACGGAAGTCCAGACAAGGACTTCCGGGGACCGGGGCCCGAAGGGGCAGACGCCGCCCGGGAAATCTCCTATGAAGTTTGAACAGAAGACGGCAGGGTGGGCCCGGAGGGGCGGAAAGACGCCCAAGGAACGTCGCAGAGGGCGGCGAACGCAAAGGGGAAGCTCGATAAGGGAACCCTGGAGGCCCGGTCCCGGAGGGGCCCAGGGCCGCCCAGAGCCAAAATGCCGAAGGGACCCCCGAGGCCCCCGAAGGGCAGCAAAAACCCAAAAGTGAAGGCATGGTCGATTTATGATGAAACCTTGGAACAACATCAATCATGTGGAACAAAAAAAAAGAGGGGCACACAAAACGAGGCAGCCCCAAAAGACCCGACAAGGCGAAAGAAAAGAGGGTCCCCGTTCTGAATGGGGTGTGTGTGCTGAGGGCACAACAAATGGCGACTCCGCTGGAGTACGCTCTCGAGCATTCTAGAGATAAATATTCATTCAGGACCCAAAATCTCTAGTTTTGCAGACCAGGAGCGGCTTCCAAGGATGAATCTGGGAGAACAAGATTCTTAATTGGGTCAGCTTACATGGCATCTCAGAAGTGTGTGTGAAGTGAGTTCATTCCTTTCCTAGGAATAGTAACCAGGGTTGTTACTTCAACCGAGTGAGCTACATAAGTTGCCTAACACCAAAAGTAACCTGGACATTGCCCCGCTGCTAGTCAGGCGTGCATAGCCCCAGCGGAGTTGTCACCACAATCTCATGGATATTGCTCTACTGCCGGCCGGGCGTCCATAGCCCCGGTAGAGTTATCCGAACACCCATACGGTCATTCATTTCCTTTTTTTATAGTTTCTTTTCTCTTTTATTGCTTTGATATTTCACTTCCTTTTTATCATTTAGTTCGACCCAGTAAGCATTGAAGCCTACAATGGGTTTGAGACTGCAGTGGTCACTGGAGTAGACTTAAGATTTTTCACTCACTAGGGTGTCATAACAACCATAGTACGATCCTTCAGAATTTATTATTATGTGATTTGTGCGAGATCCGAGATGCGGGTAAGAAGATCCGATGAAGGGTCAAGTTCTGAGTAGAGTTCAGATAGGGAAATCATTCGTGGACAGCTTTGTAAAGACCAATAGTCTAGAGTGAATGTTTAGCCAGAGAACATAAAGAATGGACATCAAAGTGAACCGCTTATCAGGCAAGCACAGCCACCACAAAGGAGCAGGGAATATCTTTTGAAACAAAACTTCCAGGAGGGAGAAATCAAAAAATGACGCAAACAAAATGCAAACAAGCAAGAAAGCAGCTATTCTAATTTATGCATAGGTATTTACAACAAAGAGCTCGAAGGAGCTCAAGCTTGGAAGTAATGCTTCAGGTGCTGCCCATTGACTGGCAACAGGACATTTTCACCGGTTAAGCTCTTTAGGTGGAAGGCATTATCTCCCAAAATCTCAGCTATTTGAAAGGGGCCAAGCCAAAGCTTATCGAATTTGTTGTGTCCCCCTTTCTTTTCATGGGCCTTGTCCCAATATATGACCAAATCTGTAATCCTAAAGGCCTTAATTTTGGCTCGGCGGTCGAACCATCTCTTAACTATGCCCTAATGTTTGGTGAAATTTTCTATTGCACGGTTCGGGACTTCCTCTAAATGTAAGAGCTCAGCTAACCGAGCTTCCTTATGATCTCCTCCCTCATAAAAATCATTGATGAACTGAAGAGTGGGAATCTTCAGGTGGATGGGGAATATAGGCTCAAGGCCATAGACAAGGTGGAACGGAGAATCCCCAAGGCAGCCTTATGGTGGGTGCGATCAACCCAAAGGGCAAAACAGAGCTAGGTATGCCAGTCCTTGGGGTTCCTATCCAGCAGCTTCTTGATCATAGTAATCAAATTCTTATTCGTGGATTTGGCAAGGCCATTGCCCTGAGGGTAGTAATTAGATGAGAATTTGAGGGCAATCCCATAGTCAAACGCCTAGCTAGCAAATTTTAACGAAGCAAAGGTAGGTCCATTATCACATACCAAAGCATACAGACAACCAAAGTGATTTAAAATGAAACTTTCTAAGAAATTGGTAACTACTTCAGTTGTACAATGCTTACAAACTATTGCTTTCGTCCATCTAGTACAATAATCAGTAGTGGTCAAAATGTACCTATGTCCTATAGACGATGGAGGGCTTATCAGACCGATGAAGTCTAGACCCCATTGCACAAAAGGCCTTACCTCCAGCACGGGTTCCAGCAGGACAGCAGCATTCCTCTCCTTGGTGGTAGCGGTCTGGCACGTATGACATGAACGAACATGGAAATGGGCATCCTTGAAGACGGTTGGCCAATAATACCCTGCCCTTAATATCTGATGTGTCATGGAGGAACCAGAGCCATGGCCCGTACTGAATTTATTATGAAACTCCTTCAGAACACGTTCTGCTTCCTCCTTGCCAAGGCATCTTAGATAAACACCCTCATGATTCTTCTTATAGAGAATAGAACCCTGCAACATATAACCATTGCTTTTCAATCTCAGGGCCCTCTTCTGGACTCCTTGCAAATGCGGTGGACACTTATGATTCAACAGATAATAAATGACATCTTGGTACCATTCTCTCAGGGAGACATCTTCAAGCTGATACTGTTGTACCGTGAGTTCAGGCCTAGCCTCTGCTGCTGTTTCGACAATTGTACGGGTGAGTGTCTGCCCCCATACCAATTTCATTGGTTGGATCTCCATATCATACTCTTGGAGCAAGGTGACCCACTTGGCCCTTTGTTCGCCCAATTCATTCTGCATAAGCAGCGTTTTGACTACTGGGTCAGGGATAATAGTGAACACCTTGTTGCATAGAATGTAGTGTCTAAATTTTTTCACTCCTCTGACGAGAGCATATGCCTATTTTTCTATGTTGTGGTAACACAATTCAACATCTTTGAGGGGGGCACTCATGAAGGTGATCGGATGCTCATTCCCCTCGTCGTCCTTCTAGGTCAGCATGCTAGCACAGGAATGCTCTGAAGCAAATGAGTAGATATAGAATGGCTTCAGATAATCCAGACTGACTAACACAGGCACCTCAGCAATGGCCCATTTGATTTCCTCGAAGGATTGTTTGGCATCTGTCGTCCACTCAATTTTTGCGTCCTATTTGAGCATGGCGTTAAGAGATTTGACAATTTCTGCGAAACCTGTGATGAATTTCTGGACAAAGTTGATCTTTATGAAGAAAGATTTCAATTCCTTCTTGCTGCCCGGGGGCTGAATCTTGAGTAATGACTCAATGCGCTCATGATCAATGGAGATTCCTTGCTCCAAAATGATGTGCCTAAGCAACCTGCCTTCGGTCACTCTAAAAATGCACTTCTTAGGATTGAGAGAAACCTTGAACTCTCGGCATCTCTGAAATACTTTACATAGGTTGGAGACGTGATCACCTCGCTTCTTGGAGAATACGGTCAAATCATCCATGTAGATGATTACGCATTTGCAAATTAGGTCCTTGAAGGCGATATCCATGGCGCGTTGGAAAGTGGTGCCAGCGTTGATGAGCCCGAACGACATTCTTTTATACATAAACGTCCCCCACTTAGTGGTGAACACGGTCTTGTGACGATCCTCATATTGTACCATTACTTGATTATACCCGGAGTACCCATCGAGGAACGACATCATCTGGGAGCCGTTGACGATTTGCATAACTTCATCCAGTGAAGGCACTAGATAGTTGTCCTTCTCTGAGGTGCGGTTCAGATTGCAAAAATCCACACATAATCTAATCTCTCCATTTTTTTTCCTTACCGGGACTAAGTTAGCCACCCACGTGGAATGCCGGACTGGGAAGATGATTCTTGCTGAAAGCAATTTCTGCACCTCTTTGTAAATGATAGGTTCTAGCAATGCATTGATAGGACGTTGCCGATGGTAGAATGGCCTCACTACAGTCTTCAGAGGGATGGTGTGCGTGATGACAGAAGTGTCATACATTTTCAGGTCTCCGTAACTCCATGCCACCACGTCATGATATCGCTGCAAAGCATCCGTGATCCCCTTCTTTTCTTCAGGCGTGCACACCTTTCCGATAAAAACATTCTTGGTATCCTCGGTCGTTCCCAGGTTGTGAGCGTTGCACTGGTTGCTTATAGCCTCCTTTTTTGTTTGTCGATCCTGATCCTTGATCTAATCTAAATTGAATACGTGCTCTAGCTGAACCATGCCTTTGGGGATCGTGTTGGTCTTGAGGTTGATAACCCCTTCTATATCCAGTTCAACCTCCTGTGAATCAGCTTCATCAATTATTTGGGCAGCAAAAATGTCAGAACTTGTGATGAACTGGAGGATATGCTTATCATCATTGAAGACCTGCAGGTGAGTAACATTATCCGGGAATGATGGCGTGGATGTCAGCTCTACAGTGAATTTCTTGAGCTTGGACAAAGAGAGGGGCTGTAGCATGCTGGCTACTTGAGCGAAGGCATCAGCTGTGTGATTCTGCGCACGAGGGATCAATTGTATGTTGAATGCATCTAGGCCCTCTAATAGATCCCAAACCCTGTGCCGGTAATTTGTGAGTCTCTGATCATGACAGGAGTATAATTTTTTGACCTGCTTAACTACAAGTGCGGAATCCTCGAAGACTTGCAACACTTTTACATTTTTCTTCAAGGCCATAAGAAGGCCAAGGACTAAAGCCTCATATTCTGCTACATTATTGGTGCAATAAAACTGTAATCGGTGGGCAGCAAGAAATGTCTTACCCGTTGGACTGATGAGTTTGATCCCTGCTCCAGCTCCTTGCCTTGACTTCGATCCATCAAATCAGAGCGTCCAACACGCGGAGGATTCCTTACCTTCGAGTCCGATGGGGCCTCCATTCCCTTTTGGCTGGACGGCGGGCTTTGTGATCTTAGGGGGGTTTTCCGGTGTGGGGCAATGACCAACAGGCGGTTGCAGCATTGTCTCCTTGGGTGTTTCTATTTGAGGGGTGGCTGCTTTCTTAACATGCTCCACTACTGCTTGGCACAAGCAACAGTCAAACTCGGAGTGAGCAGCATTGTGGACCCTACACCAGTTCGGTAATAAGAGATCCTGGAAATTCATTTTGGCTCCTAGGCTGAGCTGATCTCTTGCGCATTTTTTCATGAAATCCTGGAATCCATCGAGTAACCCCCAGTTGTCATTCTTATCCGGCTCACCGTCAGCCTCTAACAACTCTTCTGTGTCTGGGGACATTGGTGTAGAATTGGTCGAAGGACTACACAACACCAGCAGTACTTCATCTATACGTTCTTCCTGAAGCTCAAGCTCATTTTGGTAAGCAAAAGAGCGATAATTCCCTAAGTTAGTCTCGGCAAACAACACCTCACTGAGATTATTGTATTCTGTGATCATATACTTCATACGGGGTTCACGGTCAATACAGATCTGATTTGGCAGCCCCTTCCATGGCAGCCACATATGGGAAAGGTCTGTGGTGGTGTATCTATTTAGGGCCTTGGTGAACTCCCTTCCCAAAATAATTCCATAAGCATCGAGAATGTCAGCCACTTGGATATCAATGACCTGCTGTATCCGTGGGTCTATAGTGATCTGCATGGGGATACGGTTTATTTCACCCACGATATGAATCTATGTTTTGTCCAGCTGGGTCACCTTCCTCTTTGAGGGCATGGGGGTGATGCCAAGAGCCTTGCATACGGCTAAGGGCATGACGTTGGTAGATGCACCTGAATCGAGTAGGTATCTGTGCAAGTTCTTCCCAGAGACCATAATGGTAGTTAGGAAAGGGGGAGTTTTTGGTCTCCCTTGAAGGATGCCCACAGGTGTGTCCATTTGAGCTATTTGGCCTTGATTCCTATCACTGCCCGTATCCTTGACTTGCTTAAATTGTTGGTCCTTGGGAGACTGTCTACTAGCTCTTTCTGCCTCCTTCTCAATGTATCTACTTGCCGACTGATTTGTGGGCACAATGTTCCTTCTTTCGGTATTGTCCTGTATTTCCTGTTCTTTCCTGGGCTCCTCGAAGGTTACCCTCTTGGCTGGGGTCTCTTGTGTTCTGTTAGAGGATGGAGTCCCATTCAGAACCCTAAAGAAAGTGTGCCTCATAGCAGGAACTTTAAGTAATTCGAAGGCCGACAAACTAATTTTGACCTTCTTGAACTCTTCTGCCACATATTCACCCATTTGCTCAATTTCAGAGCTAAAAGCTTGGCCTATGGGAGAACTAGGGGGTTGGCTCTTTGCCTGTCCAGATAGATTTTGGGGTTGGCCTTGAGGCTGACTTTGTGACTGGTTTTGAGATTGATTTTTGTTGAGATATTAGGCAGGTATATGAGGGAGCCCCGGGTTATTGCTAGCATTTGGATCAGGCAGGGTGGCGAAGTTGTTTGGTGGGGTAGAAGTTGTGAAGGGTCCACCCGCTTGCCTATTTCTAAGGAAGTATGGACTCGACCGCTGATGGAACATGTGGACCTCATCCACAAATGGTTCCTCTTCATCCACCGGACCATTATCTATTGAATCAAAAAGCTGAGACAAGTTTTGTTCATTACTTACCTCGTGCATTTTCTCATCCTCAGTAGGAGTAGGCTCGACTTTGGGCTCGTTGCGGTCTCCTCGCGGAAACGGCGCCTGATTGACCACCAGACAGGAGGAGTCATAGGGCTCAGATGGGAAAATGTCCCTGTAGTTGGCATTGTCGACGACATTTTGTACCTCCACCTGGAAGATCTCAGCAGCTGTCTGGAATTCGAGACAATCCAACTCAGAATGCTTGCTGGTTTTGTGAAGTCGGCACCATCTGGACAAAGCTGCTTTGGCCAGATACACATTGCTGGATGTTTTGTCATGACCTGCTGGTTGATTGAATGGCGTGGGGACACCACCATTGTTGGGCCTGGTGTTCCATGTACGATTCTACCTCTGAGAGGGTCTCATTTCTGCACTTTGATTGGAGTTTTGCCCCCTCTCATAATTCTGCCCCGAGGAGGTGCCTACCTCACGATTATCTCTGCCGTCCCTATTGTCTCGAGACTCTCGATTGTCCCTGTTAAGGTTGGCCTAAAAATTGTATTGGGAGGCCTGCAACTGGTTATTCTGGTTCTTCAGATGCGTCATCTCCATGGACATCTTCTTAATCATTTCCATTAGTTCCTCTAGCTTGTCCTTCTCAGCCGCACCTCCAAGCGACGGGGCCGGATTTTGGAGAAAAGCGGGCAGAGTCGGCGGCTGATTTTGATAGGCTGGAGGGAAGTCCGGTCCTGAGAAGTACAATGGCACCTGGGGCTGTTTAGAATATGCTTACTGTTGCGGAGCCATCTGCGAATAGTTGTACTACTGTTGGGGCTGCAAATAGGAAGTTGCGGGAGGCGCATAATTCAACGGTTGCCCCAGATGCGGCACCATAGGCAATTGAGGCACCTGGTTCATAAGAGGGTTTTGGTGAGCAAACACCTGATTGAGCCCTTGAATCTACATTGGGTGGGCAACAAGCCCCAAGGAGGGCAGTGGGCCATAAATATTTTTTCCCAAGTCTGCACTGGCGATGACAGCTTCTGCATAAGCGGCCAGCAGGGTAGCAGGCGGTGGGCGCATTCTTTTCACCAAGGCCAACGTGAGATTGTCTAGGGCCGCGTAGTAGACTGGGAGAGCTGTCGCATCATTATAGACGTACGGATCCTGAAGCCTCACGTGAGCCCGATGGAAGCGGTCATTGAAGGAGCCGATAGGTTCGTTGACCTCCCTTCTGATGGACATGAACTGTTGGTAAAGGTCTGCGGGGTTGATAGGGATCTTGTATTTCTGTAGAAAGGCATTCTTCATCAGGTTCCACGAGGTGATGGATCCCCTCGGTAGATTGATGTACCAGTAGAAGGCCTCTTCTCCCAATGAATGCGGAAAGAGGCAACACGCAATGTCTTCATAATCCACCTGCATTTCGGTGATCACCATTTCAAATATCTTGATATGCTCCTCGGCTGTTCTTTGCATGTCTCACGGATGAAACTTCGAACAAAAGCCCTCCAGATTCTTGGGCATATCATTGTAGACTACAAAATGTATCGGTGAAGGGTTATGTGCAAGCCAAACCATGGGGGGAGGCGGAGGTGGCACTTGCTATTGGAGAATAGGGATTTGGGGCTGTATTGGAAATACAACCACAATGTGGGGCTGCCCTTGAGCTATGGCTGCCTAGACTATGCTTTGGGCTGAAAGGGCTGGGAGCGGAGCGAAGCCCTGGCTGCCGGAGGTAAGATGTGCAAATGTTGTTTGAGGTGGTTGGGTGGAAGATGAAGGCCAACAAAATGAAGATGGGGGTGAAATGGAGGTGGATGGAATGGAGGAAGAGGAAGAGGCGGAGCTACTTCCTTGTGCTCATTTTGCCCTCATGGGAGGCTACAATTCTTCAAATTCAAATTCTCCCTTGTTTGGTGCTGATCGTAGAATTCTCTGAAACCTTTTTGGGGAGAATGATCCAATTCAATCCAGCTTCGCTTTACCCTTCGACTTAGTATCTTCACCTTGGCCCTCCCTCTAGCACTAGTTCTGTTGATGGTGTTTTTATGCACTTCTCAACACAGGCAGTGCATAGGTGCACTACCTCTCTTAAAAGACAATCTTCCACAATCGGATTGCACAACACTATCCCAAGGTCTCTCGGATGTCAGGTCATGACAGTGCTTAGATATCTCAGTAGTTGATGTGATTTGTTGGAATCACAAGGCGGCCTTATAGAAAATACAAAGTGTGGACATAAAGTATGAAGTTGGATCTTTGAAAAAGAGTCCTTAAGATAGGAAGCTGACATGCATAGGCTGTAGGTTCAAACAGCAGTCTTGGACTCCATCTAGTTATTAAATTTGGCTTTACAATGTGCAATGAACCTTGGTATTGTTCAGTTTCTAAAAAAAAGTGAAAAGAGCGAAAGAAAGGAAAAGTTCCTAAGTTTGAAGCTTGCAATGAATAGTGACAATAGAGTTCCTGCAATGGACAATTCCTCAAAACAATATCTCACTTAACTAGGGATTTCACAGTATCATGGGAATTGTGCTATCTTCTAAGGGCTGCAGATATTTCGTCATTCATCCAACACCTACATGCATGAATTAAAGATAAATATTTGGGGCAGCTTTAAATCAAGTCCAGATTAACTTTGCATAGCTGTCTACCTTCAGCAAACAGCAAAAAGTATGGACTAAAGGATCATCAACAAAGCAGGAATTTTTACAATCAGCTAACAACATTCCTAAGATTTATCCAAATAACATGAATAGCTAACTAAACAACAAAGAGATCTAAACCAAACATGTGAAATTGGAGAAATGAATCAAATGACATGAGAGAAATCAAGGAAATACACCAAGTCAATGTTATTTCTTATAAATTTCTGCAGCATGTCTTTACAACAACTCAACTCTCTCCTTTGCAAATGAGGGGAGTGCTCTATTTATAGTTTTCCAAAAGTTAAATGAATGGCCAAAATTCATTACAATTGTGTGGCCAAGATTCATTACAAAATAGGGTTTCACCTACCCCCAAATAGATTTACAATTTAAAAATATATTTTATCCCTTCCCTATTTTGTCATCTAGTGGATGACACTATTTCTCTTTTGTCCTGTAGTTGATTGTTGTCTTCTTGGCTGTAGCTACTGTTCAGGGAGGTCTTCTTCCTTGGCTGGGCTATCCTCTTGCTCCTTAGAGGCTGCATGCTCTATGTACTTGAGGATGACCACTTGGAGCTTGTTGATCTCGAGGATCTCACACCGTAACGCCTGATAGCTCCATTCCTTGGCGTTCTCTTCTAGTCGCTTCCAATCCTCGTCATACTTCGAGCCTTGATCTCTGAATAGCTCTGATCGATCGAGGGCGCGAGCAGCAAAACTCAGGAATTCTGTGGTGATTTCTTTGGCTGTCCCATCCTTCATCTTCTTATCGAAGTATGGCTTGATCTTTTCAGCGTCCATTTGTACCATGGGCATATCATAGCCCGTCATCAATTTGAGGTACTCGGCGCATTCTGCCCAGATTTCCTTGATCCACTCAATATCTGTATATACCTTATTCAGGATCTACTCTGACCTCTCATTCTGGTTGATGAGGTCTCTGCGCCACACATCCACCAGCCAATGATCCTCTGTTTTCAGTTCTAGCTTCTCCTCCCACGTACTTTCCGGCATCTGAAGGATGGCTTCAATTCTTGGGAAGGTGGAGTCATATGTTGTAGGGAAATTGGTGCAGAGCCTCCTCGTGGCTTCCAGGGATTGGATCAGGTCCAAGAACTTATTGGCTTTCCACACAGCCATGCCAATTCCCATGTTTCCAACGCTTACGACCTGTTGGAACCAATTCTCAGTGGTTTTCTCTAAGTTCTTCCTCCTCTCCATCTTGTCAATATGCTCCTTGGAGAGCAACTACGGTGTGGCCGTGGAGGGGGTGGGCAAGTTGTCCACTGAGGACCATTGCTGGATATAGTCTATTAAGGTAGCAACTTCCGCCTTAAGTTCGTCCTTGGTGACCTTGTCTTGCTTGATCAGATGCACCACCGTGGCCACTGACTCTTCTAAAAATTTGACCTTCTATTCTCTAGTCACTGTCCCCAGGTCAATGGTGGAGACACTGTAGCTCACCCCGGCCTGGCCAACAGTTGGCATTGCTATTTGTGCTGCTCAAGAGCCAGAAGCGTCCATGGTTATCCTAGAACAGACCTTATGCTTCTTCTCCTTCTTTGTTGTGGCCAGGGATCGAGCCAAGATGGCCTCCAACCTCGCCTTCGGGTCCTTCAGCACTGGGGTAGCCTTCTCTAGCTGTTTCTCTAGCCAGTCGGGCATGGCAGATTTGTCTTTGGGTGCATCATCGCTGCCCTCACCTTTCTCAGTCAGAGATAAGATTTTGGTCTCTTTCTCCTTTTGGGGCTCCTCCTTTTCTTTAGCAGCATCCTCCTCCTCGTCGGAGTCTTGAACGAATACGAGGTGCCTAACGGGCAGCTTGGTGGACAAGACCCGAGTGGGATCTTCTTCTTTTGCTGCTTCCTCTCCCTTCTTCTCTTCAGCAGCCTCGGCCCTAGGGCTCTTCACGACATGGGCCTCGGCCTTAGACACATCCTTTAGCGGCTGCTCTGCCGGCGGCTGTCCCTCTTCACTACATGGTGGCCATTCTGCCTCCTCCCCAACATCCTTTGGCTGCTAAGCCAACTCCTCCTCAACGACCTCATCGAATGCCTGGATGATCTCCTTATCACCCGAGCCATCCTCTTCATCTCCGCTCTCAGAAATGCCTGTTTCTTCCCCCTCATAGGCCATCTTGTCGATGGTTCTGTGTTCGTACTCAAGGTGCTCATAGTAATCATCGGCCTCTTCCTCCATTGACCTTGAGGCTTCCTTCTCTCATTCTTCCAACTCTTTTGATATTTGCATTATGGCTTCCATTGCCAGCGGTCCTGTTGGCACTTGTGAAGGCTGTGCTATTGCAAGGGCTTGGGCAAGGGTTGCTTGGAGTGCAGGGTCCATTAGGAGTTGTGAGAGCTTAGGGGGAAGACTCTGTAGATGCCACATGATAGCCTCGGGTATGGTGGAAAGGGGGACAGAAGATGCTATTGTTGCTAGTGGGAGGGATGTGATGGGTGACATGGTGGTAGAGGAAGGAGAAGTGATCATGTCAAAAGAGGAATCAATGTTAATTATTGATCCGACCGGGGCCGAAGAGGCAAGATGGACAGAAATGTCCACTGCCTGCGGAGACGAGGTGATTGCGGCCTAAGAGGTGGGCAGTGCACCAGGAAGGGGAGGGAGAAGCAAGGGAGGCTGCGCTTCTGTTATAGTCAGTGTCTGCTTCAGCCTCTTGGGAGATGAGCCTCTCGTGTCTTTCTTCGTTTGCTCTTTGGGGTCTGTAGACTACACCATCTCTGTTCCTTTCCTATTTTGAGACCTGGTGATAGGGGGAGACTTGGAAGTCTCACCAGCTGGTGCGGTGGTGGCAATGTCTTCCGTAGTGCTTGGCTCGCTCTTCAACACCTCATATGTTAGGACTACCCCTTATTTCTTTAGTTGCGCTACCCGCCCATCGACCCACTCCTTAGTGCGAGCTATGATTGGCTGGGTGATGGTATCTAGGTCATTGATCTCTTGCTCATCCCAATCGATGGATGGGATTGCTAGGTTTGCAACCGCAGGGTACCTTGGGTGCACTATTGTAGACTCGTCTTCCTCGAGTTGGTCCAGCACCTGGAACAATTGCACTCTTCTCAAAAACTGCACGGTCATTCGCATGTAGTGTCTAGCGCGGACTTCCTTGTCATCTTTGCAATCTGCCCAGAAGTCTTCAACGTGGTATTGGTGAGCATAGGCCAGCCCCAGTGCCTTCCTGACATGGCCGTGTGGGTCCATTCGTGGGCGAGCCGTGTACCAGTCAAAGTTATACTCTTTAATTTCTTTCTGAGAGTTTCCGGCACATTGGGATGTCTGCAGCCGATACAGGCCTTGGCTGAGGGTCATGGGATAGGGGATCCCTGCCACGTGCTTGTTGCCGAAGACCGTCTGAATGTGTTGGAGTTGCCGGGAAAGCTCTAGGAGAATGATCTGGTCGTTCAGGTACCTTGGCAACTTGTTCGGCCATTCCGTGAATCCCTGGGCACGGATGTAGGTGAACTTAGGGAATTGGATGAATAGGAAGGCATACTCTTTCAGAAGTGCCCTGGCGCTATGGGAAACCCTCCTTTCAAAATCCCTGGCAACCAATCTGATGATGTGGCCAATGAAGGCGTCATTGACCTGGCAGTACTCCTTCCTGAAGTTATGGTATTGAACCTGAGGGTACTTGTCAAACGGCTTGAGCCCTCGCCTGTACCCCTAGTCTGGTGCCACATATAATCTACTGTATTCTTTTTGGCCTGCCAGGGAGTATACCAGGTACGAGGTCATGTAGAACTTGGAGCTTTTCTTAACATTTACAAACTGCTCGTGGAAGCAGTTGCTGATGATGCCTACCCAGTTGAATGAGGTATTAGTGTTCACATCTTCGTTCCCTCGCAAGATCTGCTTGATGTAATATGCCATCCACTCTTGGAAGTAGGCTGCTGCCGGGAGACCCATGACCCTGCTTAACATGGTCACCAAGTCGTGATAGTCTTCCTGAAAGTCACTGCGGAACAGCTCTTGGGGAACTTTTGCCGCACTGCCTCGTTTCTCCTTTAACCAGTAAAGGTTAATTGATTTCTTGCAGCCCAATGGATTGGCATCCCACGCTGCCTGACATTGCTCCAAAGAGGGGACCTCCATATGTGGGAATGTAGGAATGTGAAATGTTTTAGTGATTCCCTCTAGCGACATGTCGGCGAGGATATTCCCCTCCTTGTCCACGATTGTTCTAGTGTCTGTTTCGTAGGCTTCTCAGCAAGCCATTACTAGTTCAAGTGCCACCAAAGAGGGAAGGAAGCCGGCGGCCTTGGCAATTCCGCTTTGGTGCATTAATCTGGCATTCTTTGTTTTAGGGTCGACCTTGACCCTCTGGGTGAACTCATCTATGTCCACCTGGCCGATGTTGGTATCTGAGATCTCTTTCCAGTCTGTTGAGACCTTTGACTAGATCGGCTCACCCTGGAACTGAAATTTCATCTGATCTTTATCGTCTTTTCCCCAAGTGGCTCTTCCGGATTTCTTGCCCTTATCCTTTTCGGCGGAGGCCCCTGAAGTTTTTGCAGCCGATTCCATATATCCTGCAAGCAAAGGGCGAATTTAGCACAACAAAACACCAGCAGCGTTAATGTTAGTCCACATTGTGAGCATATCATCTAAATAACCATTCAAATATATCATAACTTTTATCCTCAGATGATATCGATTTCATTTTAGAGCATTTGGACAATCTGGGCCTAGAGGGCCGGACTTCCCTGGCAAGAATGCTGTTAGGAAGGGAAAACGCAGCCGGGAGCTCTCGGAGACCCTCCTTGGTCAAATTTTAAGGTTTTAGGAAGCCCACGATGGAGACCAGCAATTTTTAGGACATGGGTCAAAGTCAGATTGTGGTTTTGAGCTTGTTTGGATCGATTAAATGGGCACCAGAGGTTTCAAGCCAAAAAGCCGGCGGGAGAAGGCAGCCGGCAACGGCGGACAACAAACGGAAGTTCGGTGATGGAAGTCTGAGGTTTAGGGTCCGGGTGGTGAAAGGACGGCCGACGTGATTGGTATGAAATTTAGGCCAAGTGGCATTCGGAGCTTCGGGGCTCGGGAGGCGGGGCGACGTGGGGTGACGGCCGTCTTATGAATTCTGCGTGGATTCGAACGCCAGCGGCAGCAGGGACTCTGGGACTCGGCAGCCAAAAAGACGGGAGATGACAGCCGCCGCGAGGTTTCGGCATCGATTGGGCGACGGCAGTAGCGAAGGGATCCCCGGGGCCCAAAGGTCGGGAAGCCGGTAGGGTTCCGCCGTGGTCCATGGCGAAACCGTCATGGAGTTCCGGAGACGGAACTCCGGAAGGCCGGGCCCGAAGGGTCTCAGGGCAGGGCAAAGTTTAGGCTACATTTAGACGGGCAAGGTAAGCCCGGGACCCGGAGGGTGGGTGGCAGACGGGACCTTGGCGTAAGGTTTCGCCATTGGGAATGGCAGCAAATGAGACACAGAGGTCCGACACCCGGGGTCCGATGAGTAACAGGGCGTGCGATGAGCATGAGCCGGGCAAGAGAGCGCTGGAATTCCGAGGACGGAAGTCCGTGAGGCGGGGCCCGGAGGCCGGGGTGCCGGGTCGCGTCGGCCGCCATTTGATTTTCGGCAATGATGGACGTCGGCGGCCAAGGGCGGCCCCGGGCCCGGATGGCGGGGAGCCGGCAGGGTTCCGCCATGGACAATGGCAGAACTGTCACGGAGTTCTGAGGATGGAACTCCGGATGGCCGGGCCTGGCGAGATGACTCACAGACCGCGAAGGCGGAGGGCGAAGGCAGATGCCGGGCCTGGGGCGCCCGACTGCCCTGCTCGAAGAATAGCCGCAACCGAGAAGAGCCCTGAGTCGGCGGAGAGGGTCAATCCGACAATTTTGGGAGATTTCCATCACATGGGTAACGGGCACCGTGGAGGGTTCTTCAATTTTATGCTATTTTAATTAATTGTTTAATTTAACGAAATCCCTGAAAAATGATCAAAAACGATGGGAGGGCAACGGGGATGGCCTACCTCGAAAACGCTAAGCGAGGAGGCGCGAAATTCATCGAGGATCGACAGAGTGATGCGGACACAGATGATCGTGAGGCAAATGAGGGTGCTAGGATCCTTGTCGCGTGGCTCTGCAATTTGCTCCAATTCGCAATGTGATAATGACTTGGCGGGTCGGGCATTATATACCCCCGATGCCATTAATGCGCTCATTAATGCCGGTACGGCTGGGCCAAAAAGTTGGTGGATTTCAAATCGAGTCGGCGGCGGCGGCGGTAGAGACTCCGGGACCCGGAGACTAGAGAGACATTGAACGATGGCCGCCGCGAGATTTTTGATGACTTCGAACGGCCACGGTGAAAATAGATCCAGGGCCCGGAGGGCGGGAAGCCGCGAGGGGTTCGCCACCGAGAGACTCGCACTGCATGGGTGACGGCGGCGGCGAGCAACATCCCGGGGCCCGAATGGCGAGTGACCGCCAGAGAATTGTTGTCACCGACGGCGATCCCGGGATGGATGTCCAGACACGGACTTCCGGGGACCGAGGCCCGAAGGTGCAGACGCCGCCCGGGAAATCTCCGATGAAGTTTGAACAGAAGACGGTAGGGCAGGCCCCGAGGGGCGGAAAGACACCAGGGGAATGCCGCAGAGGGCGGCGAATGCAAAGGGGAAGCCCGATAAGGGAACCCCGGAGGCCCGGGCCCGGAGGGGCCCAGGGCCGCCCAGAGCCAAAATGCCGAAGGAACCCCCGAGGCCCCCGGGGGGCAGCAAAAACCCAAAAGTGAAGGCATGGTTGATTTATGATGAAACCTTGGAGCAACATCGACCATGCAGAATAGCAAAAAAGAGGGGCACGCAAAATGAGGTGGCCCCAAAAGACCCAACAAGGTGAAAGAAAAGAGGGTCCCCATTCCGAACGGGGCGTGTGTGCTGAGGGCACAACAATACCCTTCAATGAAACCCAGAGTGATGCTAATTCAACTTCAATGGGTATAATTGCCTCAGATCCATACACCAAAGCATATTGTGTGGCTCCTGTTGGTGTCTGAATACTAGTGTGGTACACCCATGGAGTAGGGTTTAATTGGATGTTCTAATCATGTCCAATGTCATTGACCATTTTCTTCAAGATTTTTAGAATGGTTTTTTTGGAAGCCTATACTTGACCATTTCCCTGAGGATAGTATGGTGTAGAGAAGTGATGTTGAATGTTGAACTTCTCACATAATTCTTGCACGTCTTGATTTTTGAATGGTATTCCATTGTTAGTGACAATGGATTGAGGGATGTCGTACCAAAAAATGATGTAATTGATGATGAATGATGAAATTTTCTCTCCTATGATGGTGATAAGAGGAACAACTTCAATCCACTTCATGAAGTATTATGTGGCTATGATGATAAACTTGTGTCCATTGGACAAAGATGGATGGATTTTACCAACAAGATCTAGTCCCCGCTAACAAAAGGGCCATGTTGATGCAAAAGGATAAAGTTCTTGTGTTGGTGCGTGGATGAGGTCACCATGAATCTGGCACTTTTGACATTTCTTGACAAACTTGAAAGAATTATTCTCCATGGTTAGCCAGTATTATCCTAAACAAAGGAGTTTCTTGGATAAGGTTAAACCTCTTGAATGAGTTCCACAAACACCCTCATGAACTTCTCATAAAGCCATTTCAGACTCATCGCGTTCTAGACATTAGAGGAGAGTTTTGTCAAGACCTCATCGGTATAGTACATCTGTAATAAGAGTATGTTGGGTGGCTTGGTGAATAAAATTTTTCTTTTGATTTCTAGACAGGTCGGGTGGAACAGTGTTATGTTCTAGGTAGGTATAAATTTCACCATATATTGAGGCATTGGTATCAACTAAGTGACATATAACTTGGGACTCAGTATCATCATAAGTAGGGGAAAATAGTTGGTCCACCAAGAACTCCTAACGACTTCTCTTCTCTGGAATTTGTAACAAGGAAGCAATAGTGGCCATGGCATCAGCGGCTTTATTGTCCACTCTTGAAATCTATTCAAATTTGATATCCATAAAATATTTCTTAAAATCATCAATCATTCTTTTGAACCATATCAATTGTTCGTCCTTTGTTTGATAATCATCATTGACCTAGTTAATTACCAATTGAGAATATACATATACCTACAATTTTGGAATTTTCCATTCTACAATTGTTTTAATGCCAATAATTAATGCTTCATACTCTGCCATGTTATTGGTACAAGGGAACATCAATCTGTATGATTTTGGTATGTTATGTCCTTATGGAGTGACAAATAGGATTTTGGCCCCTAATCCATGTTGGGTTTGTGATCCATCAAAGAATAATGTCCACTATTTTGTAGCCAAGGTAAGGACATCATCATCTAGAAATTCAATGTGCAAAGGATGATCATCTGGTAGAGGTGCTTCAGCTAACTAGTCAACAATTGCTTGTCCTTTTATTGCTTTCCTATCCACATATTCGATGTCAAATTGATTGAGTATCATAACCCACTTGGCTAGTCTTTGAGTTAGGTTAGCTTTGTTGAGGAGGTATTTTAGTGGATCTATTTTGGCTATTAACTTGATGGTGTGAGTTAGCATGTAGTGTCATAGTTTTTGGGTGGTGAACACTACTACCAAGCAAGCCTTTTCAATGGATGTATAATTGATCTCATATCCATTTAGCATCTTGCTGATGTAGTAAATTTCCCTCTCTTTTCCTATTGAATCCTCTTGTGCTAATAGGGCTCCTAATGATACCTCAATTGTTGCAATGTATAACAAGAGTAGTTTTCCTTCTACTGATGGTACTAAGATAGCTGGACTCATCAAGTATTGTTTCAATTGGTTGAAGGATCCTTCACATTTCTCATCCCATTGGAAAGAAAAATTTGTTTGTAGCAAGTGAGTAAAAGGATGGGTCTTTTCTGCCAATTGTGAAATAATCTTTGGATTGATTGAAACCTTCCTTGTAGAGATCATAGTTGACTAATTTTTTTGGGTGGTGGCATTTCCATGATAGCTTTAACTTTTTTTAGGTCTACCTCAATGCCTTTTTCTGAAACTATGTATCCTAGGAGTTTGGCTGAAGTCACCCCAAACACACATTTCTTTGGATTCAGTCGTACATTGAATTTCTCCAGTCTAGTGAAGATTTTGTCTAAGATCTCTAAGTGTCCCTCTTTGGTATATGATTTATCTAATAGATCATCTGGCACATAGTCTTCCATGAAAGTATGCATCATATGATGAAAAAATATTGTCACAGCATGTTGATAAGTAGCTCCTGCATTCTTCAATCTAAATGGCATGATGTTCCAACAAAATTTTCCCAATGGACATGAAAAGGTTGTCTTATCTTGATTTGATTATAATCGAAAAGACCATCCATAAGTGACAACATGCCATGTCCTATCATTAAGTCCACTATGATGTCTATGTTAAGTAGAGGAAAATCATCTTTGGGATAATCCTTATTGAGATCTAAAAAATCCATGCAAATACAAATGTTGTTTTCAAGCTTTGAGAATGGTACAATATTGGAGACCCACTCAACATAGTCAATGGGTCTGATGAATCTTTCATCTAACAACTTCTTTAGTTCTTTTACCAATAGGGCAATATGTGGATGCATTTTCCTTCATTTCTGCTTGACTAGTTTTACTCCTAGTGGTAAGGAGAGACGGTGCATGATGAGTTATGGATCAATCCCTGGCATGTCAGCATATGACCAAGCAAATTTCACTTATTTTTCTGTGAAACATTTGAGGAAGCTTGGTTTTTCTTGGTCTATCAAAGATGTCGCTAGATGGATAGTCTTTACTATCTCTTGACTAGCGATATTGATAGACTGGGTCAGTTCAATCAACACCTTTGAACTTTCCTAAAAGTGTTCTAGGAGAGTATCAAATCTTCTATCCTTCAATGCCTCATAGAGGTTTTCGCTATTGGATGTGCTCTTTTTTTTTTACTTTTTCTAGATCTAACACTACCATTGAATGGTTTTCACCATCATATCTATTTCCTATATTATTCATTTTGCAACTAGATTATCTCATACTCCCCTATTTGGAAGCTTTGTTATGATGTTCAATGGTGGAATATTTTTGGGATTGTTGGCACAGAGGAAATTAATGATGACATCATCATTTGAAAATGTAGGGATATCAAATGGATCAGTTCAGTCCGAGTCTATGAGTTCAGGATGTACTAGGGGTAAGAAGTCACCTGACTAGTTAAGTTTGGACATGGTAAGAGTCCTGATGGTAGTATCAATGGAAAAATCAAGGTCTATAAGGTAACTTTCCTTTGAATTATTTGTTTCACTATGAATCGAATCGTCTTGAATAGAATTATCAATGTGTTGTGATCCTAATTCAAGTGGTCTAGAACCTAAACCTTGTTCCTCTTTGAGTAGGGGTAAATACTTGTGTGCCACATCAATTTCCTTGTCATGAAAAGACTCTTCTGATAGTGAATCCCACTCATATTCATTATAATTGGTTTCATGATCATCTCTAGCTTGTAACTGCAAGATTCTTTTAACCACCTTCTCAGTCATCTTTTCTTTTGTCTCCTCTTTATAACCCAACCCAGTCTTTTCTTTTGGATTGATCATGAGTGGTTGAATTGGTTATACAATTCCTTCCTTTCTTTTTCCTACAGGGCCTTTCCCTCATATCCCATCTTTTCCAAGATAGTGAAGCCTTTTCCATATTGTGTTGTTTGTACATTTGTCATTGTTGCGTGAGATTCTTCTTCATCCTTATAGAGCCATTTTAGAATATCTTTGTCTTCTGCTTCATCAACCCTAGTGCTTGCTTTTACAGACTATCCATCAAAGAGAGTAACTTGTTGTGATGTCTATTGTGTTGATGTTGAGGGTTGTCCATATGAATTTGGGGAAGAGAACTATGAAAGACATAGGGATCATTTAATGACATATTCATGAATACCTTTTTCTTTGGCTTGGAATTTTTTCTCAAATTATTTTGATAGAGAATTTAATTGGGCTTCATGATTTGAGGATGTGGAAGGAGTAACTTCTTCTTTCTTCTAAGACTATTTAGACATGGTACTAGATTGACCTTCATGATTTGAAGAAATTACCAATGGTTTGGATGAAGAATTCGACTAGCTCTGATCATTGGAAGGGATGGAAGTGGAAGCTTCACTATTACGATGCAAAAATATATCTTGGATAGATTTTAGGGTGTTGTAATACTGAGGACTATTTGAATCAACCAAGATGGTGATTTCTTGGCCACCACAAGGGAATTTTAGACATTGGTGGTATGTTGATGGGACTGCTTGCATTTCATGGAACCATGGGCAACCCAATAGTATGTTGTAGGTCAAATCCTTGTCTAAGACGACAGATTACATCTTTCTAAATCGGTCCTACCTGAATAGGCAAGACAATCAATCCTTGTGAAGATCTTTCCTCATCATCATATGCTTTTATTGTAATTTTTTTCTTTGAATCAATTGCATTCTCAGAAAATCCCAAGGCATGAACAACCTTTAAAGTACATATATTCAAGTTGGCTCCTCCATCTATTAGGACGTGTTTGACACAATGTTTATGAATTAGGACATTGATATGGAGGATGGAATTATGAGGATGTGAAATAGATGCATCATCATTTTCTAAGAAGGATAAGCAATGTTGTGTAGTCAAATGTCCCACCATGGCTTCAAATTTACAAACTTCTAGATTTGTTGGTATTGTTGTTTCCACTAGAGATTTTTCCAAAATCTCTTTATGGATGGGTGAAATCTTGAGCAATTCCAATATTGATATTTGTGCAGGGATCTTTTGTAACAATTCCACTATGTTGTACTGATTGGACGAGGCAATGAGTGTTTTAGATGAACTTCCTTTTAAGATGTATTTGGCATGTGCTCTCATGGTTGCATTTACTGGTATAGTGTCTTGCTTCCCATTGATTTTAATGACATTGACTTGAGTATCAACTACAACTATATGTGGTTTGATGTCATTAATTTGATTTTTAAGGATAATGATGTCTTGTTCTTGTTCAATTGGAGTGTCATAGACTGGCTTATTGGCTGCAATAATGTCTTGATTGTCATTGGTTTCAATGGTATTCATTTGATCCTCCACTATTGAGATATGATTTATCACAGTATCATGGACATAATTTACATTCTTTCCCTTGTTGTTTTTTGTAGAGGACTCCCCTTTTTCATAATTCGGTAAAGGATTTTTAAATGCTCTGTGATTGGAATTTGAATGGGGTCCCTCTATTCATATGACCTTGTCATCTATTAAATCTTGTATCTTATGTTTCAATTGAATGTAGCTATTTTTTTAATGGCCTTTGCACCAATGAAATTCACTGTAATAGGAATCATTCCACCATGACAATTTTATTTTTGGTTCAAAGCCTCGAGTGTTAGGTAGTGTTATGAGGTTATTTTCAATAAGTTCCCTTAATCTAGATTCATGTGACTAACCCAAAGGTGTAAATTTTATGCTAAATTTGATTGTCTTTGATAGGGTGGATATTTGGACGTGGTGTTACTTTGATTATAGTTGTTTTGATTATTGTGTTGGTTGACATTTTGATTAATGCCTTGATTGATGTTTTGATCAGTCTTGGTTGTGGTTCCCAATAGATTAAAGATCGGCTTAGCATTATGTGTTTTAGTGAAACTACCGTTGGAATTCTTGTTCCTTGTCCAAAAATTGGGTTTCTCATTGTTGTGATGGTTGGAAGAGCTAGCATTGTTTGATCCATCATTGTGAATTTTCAATACCCCACTTTTGACTAAAGCTTCTTCAATTTTGACACCGTTTTCTACCATCTTTTCAAAGCTAGGTGGACATTGTAATTGTATCCTGTAACTCATTTCACTATTAAGGCTATCAATAAAAATATCCATCTTTTCTTGTTCAGGTATGGGAAGAGCGTATAGAGTGAATAACCTTCTCCACCTTTGTAAGAATATGAGAAAAGATTCTCCTTGTTTATGTTTTGTATTACAAAGATCCTTCATGGTTATCTCATGTGCAATGTTATATGAATATTGAGTGATAAATTTGTTGACAAGTTCTTCAAATGATTTTATGTTTGGTTGTAGTTTTGAAAACCATTCCATACAGTGGCCTCCCAAGCTGCAAGGAAAAAGTCTCATCAAGTATGTGTCCTCATGAGAAAACTCAAGACTCATGGTTCAGAACTCTCTCACATGATCTATGGGGTCAAATTTTCCATTATATTTGTTGTAATTTGGTAAGTCGCAATTTGGGGTAAATGGTATCGTGTTTAACTTTCTATCAAAGGGGTAGGGACAAATATCTTACAACAAGTATCTTTTGGTAGTCCCTCCTTTTATGTCTTGCAATTGTTGTTGAAGATTCTTCATTTGATGTGTTAGGGTAGCCATTTGATCTATATTTGGTGTTTTATTTTTAGTTTTCTTTGGGGTTCCCTTCAATTTATTGACATCAAAATCACTTGGTAATTTGACCCCTTGGTTTTCTAACATTAGAAGGTATTTTTCTCCACCCTTTTCAAAGATTCTTTCTAGGAATTTGTGAAATTTGGTATCTTGCTTTGCTTGTTCTATTTCCTCCTTTGTTATTTCTTCTATTTCATTTTGAGGAATTTGTGAAAGGGATTTTCTTCTGGGTCACCCATTGTATTTTGAGGAACCTTCAAGTTCCTTATCCTTAAGTTTTTGCTTTTGGGACCATGTTAAAATGGGCATGCAAGTGATGAAGGTTTGCTAAATTTTGATCATTGTTAAGGAGTTCCAAAGGAATACCTAGGTTGAATAGAATAATGAATCCTATTAATGGGACTAAGGTAATAAAATTTCATGTAAAGTGTGTTTTTTTTGGATGAAGGATGATAAATCTTGATGGGGAAACTCAACTTGATGATCAAATTTGGATTTTGATGATGATTGGTAACTTTTAGATGTTTGATCAAAGTTTAGGTAAAGGATTTCACTTGTAGACGTCAATTTTAACAAGTTTAGACTCTAAGGAACCTAAGGAATAATTTTGAACTTGAGAAGATCTTGAAATTTTGGTTCTAGCTGTGAAATAGGGGATAAATTTTCTTCTTAGATGAGATGCTCAAATATTTGGAAAATTCTAGGATTTTGACAATACTAAAATGAATACAAGTTGGGATTGTTCTTTGAAGCTCTTTTGTAGAAATTGAAGACCAATCTCTCTCTAAATTCGTAGAGTGTTGAGAGGCATTTTTGATGAGCTTTTGGACTAAGAACTATGGATTTTGGTTTCCAAATTTTAATCTTTCATCAAATCATTTGATAAAGAACATGTTTAGACCTTGTTGTACCTAAGGAATGATTCTAGATTGGAAAGGATTTTCAATTCTAGTTCCAAAATGTCAAATAGCAATCAAATTCAGCTTTCTGGTTATGAATTTTGGTGGATGCATCATAACAATCAATGTATGTGCTAAAGGTAGATGCGGTATAGCATGGCATGGATGCACTAGAGAAAAGTTTAGATGTCCTTCAGAATTAGGTATATGCGCTACAAAATAGATCAAATGTGCCAAACTTTCAAGTGTATGCACTACAAAATTTGTTAAATGTGCCACATAATGCAAGTGATGCACTGATAAAAGTGGTGAATGCACTATAATAGAAGGTGAATGCGCTAGAAAAAGTAGTAAATCCATTGTAGTAGAGAGTATATGTGTTGGAAAAAGTAGTAAATGCACCAAAATAAGAAAATAAGCAGTGTATGTGTTGAACTAGGGAAAAGTAATAGTTTACTACCAATTTACTTGATTTTTTTGGTTTTCAATCAAAGTGTGGTTTCTTTCAAATGATGTTTTCTAGATCATAGTTTTGCACTTCCAGTGTGTAAGGTTTTGTTTGAATTTTTTTAAAAAAACACTTTGGCAAACACAATCAAGCATGTACAATCCTAAGGCTATGTAAGACTGCATTCTTTTGGATTCCACGTGGATTTTACTCCAACCACACCTATCCTTAGTAGATGAATTTAGAAGCTTGGCCACATGGGCTCCCCCTTATAGTGCGCTCACTTCTCAGGTCATCCAAGCTTCCAGCCCCCATAAAATTCCCATGATAGGCTGATCATCTCTACTAAAAACTATGAGAATGTGGATGCCTTTGCAATGACTATTGTTGCACCAAGGAATAGATAAAAAGTTTTTTTCCTACTATAACAAGGGTTCTAGTATGAACATTTCATTTGTGGGGGATCATCCATGCAACGAGAGACCATTGCTACCCTTCTCATCAAAAAAATCCTTGTGATACTTCCCTTTCGTCAAGTACCCACACTTATATACTAGCTGGAAGTCGCTTGGATTTAGCGTGTTACTAGTTGGGTTGTTCCCTTGGGTGATTACTTTTTCCCACAAGGCAAGCCCTCTCATATGAAACAAAAGAAAGCAAGTATACTCGTAGTTTGATCAATCTTTGTTTCACATGAACAAAGAAATAACACACGCTATATACTCCACTCACACTCGCAAATAGACACAAATGGGTCTGGTGTTTTGGTCACCCAGTTAAGGGGGGAGCATATTCCTACCATTGAATACACACATCAAACATGGTGTTCTTTCCTTCCTAATTATTCTAGATTCATAAATTAAGCGAAAAGGATATAAATCACTCCAGCCCCTGCATCAAATTTATCAGTAGTTTGCAATAAATGTTTCTTTGACAGCATTCCAGATTTTCAATAGTCTCTGACAGTGTTCCTGAAGCCTACACAACAAAAAAACATTCATTAGCTTTTAGAATTAGAAGAAATTTGTAGAGAAAATCAAATCCACCATTACAGTAAGCTGATGCACTAAAAAGGAATATGCACTACAAAAAAGAATGAATGCCCTATAAAAAATAACAAATGCGCTATTGAAAATGATGAATGCACTATAGAAACCCCCTGATGCACCACAAAATGGTGTGCATGCGCTGGAAAAATATGTTGTTGCACCGACATAGTCAATGATTGTGCCAGAGAATCTTTCGAGTGCATCAGAAGAATCAACTGTTGCACTAGAGAAATTCACGTTTGAACCTATAAAGCATAATTTCCAAAAAATATTAAAATAACAGGGGCTAGGCCCCATAGTGGGTGCCAATTTATGTGTGTGAGAAAATACATGAATTATAATAATCAATAACACTTAACAAATGCAATGTATTACATTAAGGAAATCTAAATTAACAACATAATTTGATAAAATGATTCCTTAAGGACATTCCATCTTCCTCTATTCCTAAGGATCTTGTATTAGTGCTCTCAGATCTTAATTATGCACTGAATTACTGGGATGACATTTAAGAAATGAGTAACCATTAAACTAGAATTCAGAAACTATGTCTACACCTACATGATCTGATGATTTGGCTGGATGATGAGCTAAATGATATGTTAGATGATAAGTTGTTGTATACATAATGCTAAATGGAATGATTCAATATTGAATTAAATTAATGGAGATGTTATGAAAATGATTCTAAATGCTATAAGTAAACTAAGACACATCTAATAAAGAAGCCATGATTCTAATTTACTCGCTAAACTATTCTAAAATACTAAGCTATAATGTAAACTAAGCTCTCAAATGCTAAGATGATTTATGTAGAGTAATTGTATGCAATGCTCTCTTATGCAAAAGTTGTAAATGAACCTCTATATATAGATTTCACCAAGGCATCAGATGAGTTGGCAGCAATGGACGATCAGGATTAAGTCTGGAGAGATTGATGGTGAGAAATGAGGAGGTTAGAGAGAAATAAGGAAGTTGTCCCCTTTAAAAGAATAATCTTGCAAAGTGTAGAAAAGCCTAAATGCGAAGGAGAAGCCGTGTGTCTCTAAGTTTTTTGAGTTTTTTGATGGTAAATACCCATCTTAGAAATTAGGAATAATTATTTTCATGTGACACATGGTGAGATGGAAGATAATGTGGAAGGAGGTTAGAAGAATATGGAGAAATGTGACAAAATTCGAATTAAGAATCAAATTTAATGAAAGGGAATTTAATCAAATAAAAAAAATTAGTTAAATTTGTTTATTTAATTAAATCATGAAGAAAGTGGTTTAGATAAGAGGAATTAAGAAATACAAACTATATAAATAAACTTTGCAATTTATTTATATAGTAGAGGAAATAAAAATTTTTATTAATTAAATAACCAGTATTTAATTAATATTCTCCAGACCAATTTTGGATGTATAGACTCGTAGTTAAGTTTCCAATATGTAATTTATTTCAATACTTAGATGACACAAATTGATTTTCAATAGGCATTTCTAAAAACCAATGTTTAGAAGTCATTTCTTTTTACCATACCATGCATGTGTACACCATCCATATTTTGACCTAAATAATCATATTTATCTAAATACTTTTGGGAAAAGATTGGTCACTCACTAAAGCACACTTTCCATATTTTTTTGCAATTTTTTATTGAATATTTTTTTTTTGTTATTTTTTTATCGTCCATATTTGGTGTTTTGAAATTTCATCGTGTACATCATGCATAAGATGATCCAAACTTATCATTTTTAAAAAATTGAAAAGAATTTTCTGAAGTATGCTTTCATGCAATCCGTTCATCAAAAAATTACGTTAATAAAGAGTTATTAAAATACTAAAAAGTCCTAATAATTAAAGTTTATGGATTGTTTCATTAGAAATTAAATGAAAAAAAAAAAAAAAAAAAAAATTGTTAAAAAAAAATTATATTGTGAATCTACATTGTGTCATCTATAATGGGTTTTAATTTTGTCAAAAAAATCTACAAAAAATGTCTTCAGATGTATGCCCAAAGTCACTATTTTCTTGTGACAATGCTAGAACCTTCAACTTGCAGGTCAAAATAGGTCTAGAGCCAAGGTTCAGTTCCCCAAACCTTTTCTTGAACCAAAAAACAAAGCACAAACTTGACCAAAAATTCATATTTTTAAAAAAGGTATCCCATTTCATAAAGAAACAAGATTTCGTTTTGAAAATTGCCAAAATGGAAAATTTTAAATTTTGGAAAGTTTTAAAATGTATAGTTTCCAAAATGGAAAATTTGGAAATGGGATCACATTTTGAAAAGTAAAAAGGAAATTTCCATTTTTGGAAAGTTTTCAAAACAAGATCACATTTTGAAAACTTTCCAAAAATAGAAAATTTTCAAAACAAGATCCCTTTTCTGAAAAGTGGAATCCTATTTTTTGATTTTAGGCTCAATATCCCATAGGTAAATGAGATATTGTTTATTAAAAAAAAGGATCCCACTTTTTGCAAGCCGATTTTGTTTTTTGCTTAAGGCAAAAACTTCCACATTTCTTGGAATCATCTTCTTTCTCTTATCATGTTAGAACAATTGAGAGAATGAATAGTTCCTTAAGAAATAACAATACTATTTATCATCTAATGACCATTCACATAGCCCTCTATTAAAGAATATCAAAAAATTCTCAAATCCACTTATAATACATAAATTATTTTAGTGATGACTTTGGAGAAGAGATTACAAATCTAGCTATGAAATGAATCATATCAAAATACTTTTCCCCACTTTCTAAGGAATCATACCTAGAAAATTAAAATGTATTGATTTAATCATCTTCTTATTAGAATATGTTTTACACACAAATTTTACAAGATCATTCTTCAATATATCCTAAAATTCTTGAAAAATCAATAAGGGATCCATCAAGACTACAAGATGTACATTTGAATTTTTTTATTTTATTTTTCAATTCTATAGGATTAATAGTCCCCATAAGAAAACCATTTCTATCCTTAATAACCAAATAAGGGACATGATCTAAAATAACCTTTCCCTCCCCCACTACTGCAAGACCATTTTCATTCAATAATGTAGAGATATATGAAACTACTCCTTATTAAAATAATAGGATGATGAAAAATGAATTTCTTCACAAGAAATAATAGATGAAATAGCATTATTTATCATTCTTTCCTTAATACAATTATGAAAAAAGGAGGTATATTATTCCCCTCCTAAAGCCAAATAACTCTTGATTTCTTTTTCCAAAAGATTTCATCTCAAGTTCCCATTATTGAAGTTGTTTGGACTTCAGAAAATCTTTCTAAACTCATTCTCTAACATTACCAAATTCTCTTCTCTAAAAATTAATATCTTTCACTTTTTCCTAATCATATGTCTTTTGCTAAAATGTTTTAGCAAATTCATAGTTGTTAAACTATTTAAACATAAACTTGAAATAGTTCAAAGCCTTTTTTGAAAATAAATACAGAGCCTTCTTATCCATCAATTACATTTTCATGTGCTCATATAGAGCTTGATCATAAAGCCACATCAATTGGAACATGAACAAGATCATTTTTTCAAATAAAAAATATATATATATATTAATGGGCCAATGATCTAAATCATGCCATTAAATTTTTTAGAGGTAGTAGTCCAATTATCCTCAATCCAATAATAGAAAAAATCTAACATCTTGAAAATAGAAGTAGAAGCACATGTGATGTTATTCCATGTGATCAACCACCATTTCCTTTGACATCTACAATATTAAGAAAAGATGTATTTCATTAGAATAAGGTTGAAGATTGGCTAAGCCAATTCAAGCGTCGAATTTTCTCTTCAAAAGAAGGAATGATATTAAAATCCCTAGATAAGATCTAAGGAACAAAAGAAAACTTAAAAAGAAAAAATAGAATATATGACAATAACAAGACCTTTTCTTGAAAAAGTGTAGGAGCATAAAAATTGAATATGAAAATTAGGCTTCCAAAATTGAAACAAGTACCAATCATTGAAATGAAATGATTACTTGCTATCCAAATAAAAGATGTAAGTTGCTAAGATCCAAATAAAAATATAACCCTCCTATAGAACGTGGAACTCAAACACACTGTTACTGACTAGCTTACCATAATATAGAAGAAGTAACTAGCATTCGTCCACAAAAGTTTCATTTCTACAAGGAAAACAATATCAAGCTTATAAATCTAAATAAGTTCTCAAATAAATTTTTGATGAGGGGTGCTACCTAAACCCTTAGCATTCCATGAGAGAACTATATTTTTTTGGAAATAGAGATCTGAGAATCTAAAGTGTGAATGAGCTTAAATTCAACCAATGTTTCCTTAATAATCTCCACTCTCTCTTGATCGCTTTGCCTACCCACTTTTAAGAATTTATTTGAACTATTATTTTTAATATTGTTTGTTGGAGATCTAATACAACAAGAATTTTATTTTCATAGTTATACTTGCTATCACCTATATGAAGAACATATGACATTACACAATCTATAGAATTTCAAAATCTAACTATCAAATATAAAATTCTAGTATTTAATCCAACTCCAAATTCTCCCTTGAATCATCCACATGACAAAATAAAAATAGACTAAATTTTTATTACCTATAATTTTCTCCATCAAAATTAATTTAATATCCTCAAAGATTATCTAAAATATCACTTAAACTAAAAACTTTAATTGTTGAATAACATCATTTCTAAATTCGAAAATGTCAAAACTGAAATACAATCAACAAGAAATTATAATTTTAATGTTTGGTCCGAAAAATACGTCCCTCTTCGAGGCGCCATTGTTATACTTTCCGACACTTGTTAAAATAAAAGTACCTTTGAAGACAGTAAAAGTCCTTTTGCCTCTTCAACGCGCCATTGTTCTACTTTGAATAGCACCCTTGTTGAGCGCATTTCAATGTTGACCGATTCATATGTTTGCACTCCGTTGTCTAACCCTATAAATACGGTTTACTTTCTTTATTCATCACCATTCTCGATCTTCGCTCAGTATCTCGCAAGACATACACCCAGCTTTTCTTTCTTTATTCGTAAACCGAACACGTTTCATTACTTCAAATTCGTCCTAGCAGTTAGTATGGGTAGATCAATGCTTCTGAAAATGATGGTAGTGCTGCTTGTGCTCAATGTTATGTTTTCCCTCGCTGTGTCTGCGCGATCGATCCTCAAGGAAAAGCTGAATACGAATGCAGCCATGAACAACAATAAATCGATTGATAATCTGCTTGAAATTGTGGAGATGTTAGCGTCGTGTCCTAACTGTGCAGGCCACATTCCGGATCCGACTTGCTGTAGTAGATAAAACTAGGTTGACTGGAGATTGTGAATTCGACTTCTTATTCAAGATTTTCCGCTATGGAATTTCACGACACTTGTACATTGTTTCGATATTTTGTGACTCGCGGTGACAGATAAATATAATAAATTCCCTTCCATTAATCACTGGAACTTTTTTAAGTCGGAAAGCTTTCATATACCTATCTGGATTCATAAATGATACGTTAAACGTTTAAACTTATTTTTGCTATGGGGTCGCAAAAGCTACATGTCCAAAAAGTTAACAAAGTTTGGACATATAATACGTGATGGGTTATAAATGAATGAGTGTTTATGTATTGGATCTCATCCAGTCTTTAATAGACTCTATACGTGTTAAAGTGCATATTTGTTACATAAAATACTATATTAAGACTTAGATTTTATTTTTACATAAAATCTATAATGTTAAATCGGAAAGTAAGGAGAAACAGGAAAAATATAATGATGAAGCATGACATTGAACTTCATTCTTCTCAAAAGTCTTCAATAATCTATTTACTATAGTTAATTTATTACACTAAATGTTAATAAGATTAACAATTGGCTAAATTATAAGGACAACTTGATAGAACTCCAAGACAACCATATGAAAATATTTTGGATCATAATAGTCTTGATGTTAAATCATATAATATTTTATTTACTAGACCACTGTTTAGGATTGTGGTTATTAGAATTATTGAGGGTCGACAATTGATATTATCTTATTCACTCCACCATACATCTGAATTGACTTACATGATAAGAGCCTTGAAGAAACAACTCTCTACCTACTAGAAAACATAAGAATAACTAAAGGTTAAAGGGTTTCTCATTTGTAAAAGATAAACAATTTAGGTGATGCCAATCTCATATGATAAGAACTTACCTCTTAAATGTGTGGTGACCCTTTAATCATCTAGTAAACCACAATATCTTAGTGAAAGAATCCATGATTGAGATCCCACAAGCCCTAGATGATATTGTAAAGAGAAACCTGTCACACACAAATGAGAAATTGCACAACAAAATATGTGAAACAATAATGATTATTGATTATCGAATCAATTACTGAATGATTACAATGAAGGATCGAATATCCTTATGTAGACTCAGGCGAACTCAACATGAGACCCTGAATGATGGAGTTCTGGCTGAGAGATGAGTGAGATAATAGAATGCATGAATCAGTTAAGTGTGGCTATCTTGTGTGTAACAAAAAGAATAAAGAACATAACTGATTGAAATGCATAATTAATGCAATAACACTTGCAATCAAAACTAGATGACCTTTTCCTAAGTTTGCATTAAGTACTGGAATAAATATTAATTAATTTACTCCAAAACTTATAACCTATAAATTTGATTAAATCACCCTTGGATGTATACACTAAGCTCATTAGTTTTCCTATTTAATGATCCTAACCAATAAGAACATATCTAACATAGAACACATAAAATTATATGAATTGGGACCTACTATAACATTTACTAGACAATAACCATCCAATCACAAAACCCCTAGATTAGCATATTCCTTCTAAGACTGTATCTCACATTCTTCCTCCAATGGCTCACCACACAAATCAAGAAGTTCTATGGACCAAATCATCTTGCCACTCAACAATAAACCAAATGGTTCTTCCATTTATAGACATAATTATTGTTCTCTCAAGATCATTATATCAATATGTACTATGATAACATTCAATGATAATATTAATAAGGTAAAATCATGTATAAAGAATAGTAGTCACCACAATAAGACATCATATTCAATAAATAGATTTTTGGGGTAGTTGTGGTTTTGATTTTGTGTGAAAGAATATAATTTTCTAATAATTTAACATAATACTTCTAGTGGACCACAATTAGTCCTTTCTAGGGAGGGATAGTAAAATCTTTATCACTTTTTCTTAAAATGTATGTAAGGTTGAAAATTTAATGAGTCTTCCAATAAAAGATATGTTAAAAAATTAAAAATTATATTATCTTATCTAATTTCTTTCTTAGTTTTTGTCATAGATAAAAATTATATTAGCTTATCTATTTTGTTTCTTAGTTTTTATCATAGAGAGTTATATTCATCGATTTTTTGCAAATTCAAAGGTTCAATGAGTTCTTTCTAATAAAAATATGTTATTAAAATTATAGATTACATTATCTGTATATTATTTAGTATCTCATAATTTATATAATTGGTTTTTAGTTTTTTTATATATTGTGATATTATTAAATTCATCAAATTTGTGTAAATTTTAAAAACTAAAAGTATTTTATTATAAACATAGATAAATTTTATGAAATTGATATTAAATATTTTTTTTGCAATTTAAAAACAAAAAATTGGGGAATGTTGATTGGTTTGTGCTAATTTTCTCAATAGCTTTTTTTAAAAAAATTGCTAGGAAAAATAAAGGGAAAAGAAAAAGCCAATCAAATGGAAGTAGTAGTTTTTTCAATATTTATGAGTATGCAGACAACGTGCAACATGGTTGGTAGTGATGTAGCAAAAAAAAAAAAAATCCAGGAAATTTATGTAAATTAAAAAATGAATTAAATTTTTCAAAGTTAATATTAAGTGTTGTTTTAATATTTTTCTAGAAAACTAGTTAGTTTGTGACATTTTGATTGGTAGGTGTTGGTTTTTTTATTAATCTCAACCCTTTTGAAACGTATAATTGAAAAAAGGGTACAAAAATTAAATAACATAAAGAAAAAAGTTAAATTATTGTCTATTGTTTATGGGTATGCATAGTGGATGCAACTTGGCTAGCAGTGATGTAGTTAAAAATAAATATCCAAATCTACTAGGGTTTCTTGTGTTTGCGGTTATCCTTGGTCTCTCTTGCATCATACTGTGCCTTAAGCATAGGATTTTTTATTTACTTTATGTTGTACGACCACATTTACTAAGGTTTTCTTCAATTTTATTATGCCTACAACCGGCTCTAACCCAACAGTTCTTGTTGGTGTTGGCAATTTGACAACTCTGCTCAATGGCTCCTCCTTTGAACAAGTGTTCCAAGAAATTTATTTTGAAAGTGTTCCATGAGGTAATTCTTTTGATTCTATAGCTGATGTGGTGTTATGCATCACAAATTTTGATTATGCATGTCAATGGTTAGAAGACCATACTCTTGTTCATTATTTTTTTGGGAGGAATCCACCTAAAAGTGTGCTTAAAGAATGGGTTCAAAAGGCTTGGGTCCCGCATGGGGTCTACCTTGATATAGTTCAAACTTTGGCCAAATCTTTATTCCTTTTCATTTTGTAGAGGTTATTCATGTTCAGGAAATCCTGTATCATGGTCCTTTTTATGTCTAGTCCTCATTGTTGGTTTTCCAGCCTTGGACCCATGACTTCACTATCTCAAATGACACTAAGTTACAAGTTCTAGTCTAGATTAAAATTCTTGGTCTTCCCTTTCCCTATAGTTTTTACAGCATATTGCTTCATCCTTGGGGAGAGTTATTTATGTTGAACCAGATAGGTTCTTTCAAGCTCACCATCAAAAGTGAGTCTGTGTCAAAGTGGACCTTTCACAAGATTTGAAAGAGTCCATTGATATTCAAATTGGTACTTTTTGGCATACCCATAAGGTTACTTATTTTAATCTTTTGAACACATATTATTGGTGTCAGTCTACTAACCATAAGATTAAGGATTTCCCTCTTACAGTCTCCCATACTTAATCTCCACCATGAGAAGCTAACAAGCCCTATCAGGTAGAAGGTGCGACCACCAAACCAGAGGAAAAATGGACAATGGTTACAAACTAGAAAAAAATTCTAACAAATTTGGGGTGGTTATCAAAAACCCTGAGCCAACAAAAGAAGTTTCAAACACTTTTGTGAAGGGTAAGGAAACCCAAGTGGTTTCTAATAATATTTCAGCATAGCCAAGGCCCTCATCCATGCCCCAGACTTCCTCAGTGATGATAGATTAGCTAACTACATCTCCTCTCATGTTGGGACTTCATAGTAGATCTCATAGTCCTTCTCAACCTCTTGAAGAAGGAGAACATGTTTAGAAAAAATGGAGAGATTTGTATCCTCTTATTCAAAATTGGGACAATCCCACCATAAGTTATGCAGAATCTCTTTTCCTCTCTAGAAGAACATGAATCCAATAAAATGGTTGAGTTTTTAAAATGAATTTTCTTTCCTAGAATGTTTGAGGTCTAGTAGATCTCTCTAGGAAGTATTCTTTTAGGGATACTCATAAAAAATATGATAGTATTGATATGTTGTATCTTCAAGAAGTTAAAGTTGCTAGCTTTTTTCTCTCCTCTACTTGTCAAACTATTTGGCTAGCTAGTAAAGTGTTTTTTTAATAATGAGGCTAGATGTGGTGGTGTAATCACCCATTTTTCCCGATAGTGGCACACTTTTGTGGTTGATCATGGTTTTGAACCCACACATTGGCTCATCTAGATTCTTTTGAACATTGATCATCATTCCTTTGGGATTATTAGTGTTTATACCTCAAATGATATTGAAAGATATCTTCTCTAGCAATGGATTGTTAACTCATTGGTAGTTGCTACCTAACTACTTAATGGGAATTTCAATATGGTTGATATGGCATACGCCAAGGATGGTACTCTACCATTTCAATGGGTAGCTGGGGAAAGAGAAGCTTGGTTTTACATGCACAATAAATTGGGTCTTTTCAACCCTAATATTGGTCATTGACAGTCGCATTCTCTCTGTCATACTTGGTGCAATTATCAAGTTGGGTCTAATAGGATATTTAAATGCCTTAATCATACCATGATATTAGATCAATCTTTTTTTACTTTTCTCTTTCTTCTGCACTTCTGGTTAGGCCATTAGTTGATGTGATGTTGTCAGACCACTTTCTCATCTTTTTATGCATTAAATGGAAATTCAAGTAGCCTTGTGCCAGTAGGACCCAGTTATTTTTAAATACTTCTTTATTGAGTCACCAACCCATGTTGGCTCACATTAGAACTATCTAGAATCTTGAATGTAGACAACCCCACTCAACTAGTTGGATCAAGTGGTGTAATAATGTCATCACCCATACTATGAGGCTTCTTCACATTTATGGGTGCCAACCGGTTATTTTTCATAGATGGTCTTACGAAGTGACAATGTCTAACCTTCATATGACCATTGAGGCATTAGTGGCTAACCCCTTCTCCATAAGTTAGGGTTGTAGAGTTAAGACATCAAAAGAAACTTGCAAATAACTATATGGCTAGAGGGGTACAAATCAAGGCCAAATTACACTGGCTCAAGATTGGGAACCATGCCTCAAAAAAAATTTGGTTGTTCAAGCAAGAAATTCATCACCTAGCATCAAGAAAATTAAATGTGGCATTAATGTACTTTCTAAGCTATCTAATATTCTCTAGTTGTTTGTTGAGCACTATGAGAAAGTTTTCTATTAGAGAAAATAACCCAAGAAATATAAACTATAGAAAACATTCCCAAGAAATGAGAGAGACAACACTGCCATTTCACCAAATAAGGATTGAATAGAATGAAATGAATAATCTTCATATGGTACAAGATTTTAAATTCATGAAATAGATGACAGGTGAGAAACTTACCAACACAAGAAAAACTATCCAAAAAAAAAGTAAATGCATAACTAATCGAAATGCAATGTCCCTAAGTTAAAAATTAAGATGGTAAATGAAATTTACTCTAACATTTTCATAGACCAAGATTACACACCAGAGTGGATTCAAGCACTCCAATATTTCCTTGCTATTGTTCCAAACAGGCTTTCCATAGCCCAAAAATCTTTCTCTGAGCATTTTCTCACAAATGAAGACCTAAAAGAATTTGTTTGCACAATGGATGGTGATAAAAATCTAAGAATTGATGGGTTCTCGTGTGATTTTTACAAATTAGTTTGGGACTACGTGGGGAAGGATCTGCATAAATTTTACCTTGAAGCTTTTCATTCTAATTCCCTAGGCAATATCATCAACAAAGGAAATATTAAATTCATACCTAAAACAAGTGATCCTAAGGATATTTGTAGCTAGCATCCCATCACGCTCCTAAATGTTTCCTACAAAATAATTACCTTAGCCCTCACTTTAAAAATCCTCCATCTTTTTCCTCAGATTGTGTGCCCTAAACATACTAGTTTTATTAAATCCAAGTTAATTCTGGACAACATAATTGTTGTCTAGGAAGGCATGGAGTGAGTAAGATGTTATAGTGAAAAGGAATTTTTTCTCAAAATTGATTTTTACAAAGATTATGACCACATATAATGACCCTTTATTTTAGCTATGCTTTCTATGTTGGGATTTGGCCCAAATTTCATTTAGTATATGAAAATTTTATTCTCTAAAGCTTCAAATTACATCACCATTAATGACTACCAATCCCAATCCTTTTCTCTATTTTTCTCTATTAGTCAAGGATCCCCTCTTACCCCCTCATTGTATGTGTTGGCTACTGAGGGGTTTGGCTATATTCTTGCTCAGTCCATTTCCTAGGGTCTTGTTCAAAGAATCTCCCTACCAAATTCAACAAATCAACTAGTTAATGGTCACTTTGTCGATGATTCCTTCCTTACCTTGTTGAAAGAAGAAAGTAATGTCAAAATTGCTCTTGGTTGTCTTGAGACCTCTTTATTGGCCTCTGGTTCTACCCATTAGCACAAAGCCTTGTGTTATAGACAATCAATGCTTCCTAGTCCTCTCTAGTCTCAACAATATGGTTGAAAGTGGATTGATCATAGAAAAATATTTCAATTGCTTGACATCCCTTTCACCTTTTAGGCATCTTATGTTGATTTATGGTTGTACCATAGAAAAAAGGAAACTTGCTTGACATGAGAATAATTCATCATAAATTGGACTTAATGAGGCCTTGATTCAGGTATTGTGAGGCATTTTATGCATACACACTAGGTCTTGGTCCCTTGCAAATTGAATAACATGCTTTTAACGATGTCTTGTAAAGGTGTTGTAAACTGTTGTAAATGAACTTTGCACTTTTCTAGACTTAATAAACCAATCTTCCCTTAATTAAACATTATAAAATGTGTTTAATAACATTATCACACTAATCTAGAAGGCTTGTAAAATAAACTTAATTTTAAACTAGTATTCTATTGTATCTTGAACATTCACATTGATTCTTCTACCTTCCTAGGCTATGTGGACCTCATTTTAGTGTTTGAAAGTGTATTTAATCACACTTTCACATTGAATTATGTGTTCCAAGCCCTAATTGACCTTTACATCATCACTAATAGGCCCTATTAACCCATATTGTGCATCTCGAGGAAATATTTGATAAAATACCTGAAAAGGTTGTAATTTAAACCTTATTTCCTTATCTCCTAGGATCCTAGCTGTCAAAATGGCCGCTGTAGGACCAATTCACCATCCATGGTGAATCAGTCCCACCCAAGTGGGACCCATTCTCCATGGGTGGTGAATGAGTCCCATTTGGCTCATTTCTGACCTTTCAATGGGAAAAAAGTGAAATTTAAGTTTATTATTTTCACATGTCGACTCTAGGGATCCAATTTTCAAGATAAAAAGGTGAATTTCCTATAAAATTTACTCTCTCAACCCTAAATCACAACCATTGTTCATTATTCATCCATCAATCTTCTATGTTAAGTCAAGCAACTTAGGGTTTCATCATTGCAAGTCACCAAGATAGCAATTTTTAGACATACAAGGGAAGATTCTTCATGTTTTTTTGTAGACATTCAAGATCAACCATCATGGAAAGGTAACCAACTTCATTATTTCAAGTTTCATTCAATTCTTTCATCATTTTGGTTTAATTACCTAAAAGGGGTTTGACCAAGGCAAACTCCCATGCCCTAACATTCAACATTTCTCTCTCTTGTCTTGTTTGTTTGTAGATTTAGGCATCTTGGAAGCTTGGAAATCATTGAATATTACATTGAATTTTTTTTAGGTCTTCTCTTCATTGATCAAGCCAAAATATCAGCTAAAACTCACTTTCAATTTCGAAAGCAAACAACTGTAAGAAGCCAAAGTATAGACTGAGAGCTCTTGTTTCCTCTTTTTGATCTTTAGAAATTCAAAATTGGACTTTTTCACCATAAGTGGTGAATGAGTCCCATTTCTAGGCCTAAAAATGTTTTTTTGCATTTCGGAATACCCTTTTGTCCGAAACAGGTTTCGATTCAGTTTCACAGAACTAGGACTAATTTGCGTAGAATGGAAAATGAGTCCTAGTAGGAAAAATTTCCAGCTTCAACAGCATCTCAAGTTTCATTTCAAGCCTCCTTCTAGATCCTGGGTGCACACTTTCAGTTTGGTTCATTTCTATTCAGTTTTGCATTCATTTCTAGGTGTTTTCTACATATCACAATGTGTTTTCAAACAACATGCTTTTTGATAGTTTCCTCATAATAATCAATACATTTCATTATTTTTCTACATTTAAATCAGTTCTTTTAGACATATTGCATCCATATCACATTAATCTTTCAATGCGAGCATTACATTTTTGCCCATCTTTCTCCTTTTAGGTGAAAAACCCTAAGAGTGCTAGAAAGACCTTGGATGCCAAAAAGCTATGCTACATTTTGGTGAACCTACTTTTAGAACACTTTATGTTCTAATTTTGTGTCCATTACCACCCTAGAAATAGCTTGCATGCATCAGAATTTTCATTTTTTTGCATTCTAGGGTTTCAAAAACTTGCATTAGTGAAAAGTTCATTTAGTTAGCATTTTTGCATATAATTTCCTTTAAAATATCTAAAATTTTGCATCTCCATCTTAGGTCTGCATCATACAACATCAAACATATTATAAACAATTCAAAATTTCAAAAAATTTACTTGTACTGGGACTCATTCGCCATGCTGGACGAATCAATCCTTGACCATGTTTTTGGTTGATTGTTGTAGCATCAAAAACCTCATTTTTGTGGTTCCTAAGCCTCCTAGTATCATATAGTATAAGTTTTGAAAGTTTTTAGAACATTTTTTTATGCATTTAGGTCAAAAACATCGTTTTAGATTACTCATTCTTGAAATTACTTCAATTGCAAACATTTTTTCATCTAAAAATGCTTCCATTTCTACAATTTTGCATAACTTTGATAAAATTATTTTTCACTTTTTCATATACAATATTTATATTCATAAATTTTTTCATAAGTTTGAAAAATCTGTTTTTCATTCTTGCATGTACATTGTTTGCATTCTTCAAATCTTTCATATATTGGATAAGAGTGTTTTGTATCTTTGCATATACATTTCATATTGCTGAAACATTGCATGAAATGGATACATGCACTTTTCATTCTTATTCAAACAATCCTAGTACCTTACATATGTAAACATGTTAAGAAACATTTCCTATCCTCTCCCTACAAGAGTGTTTTTGTGAAAGAGACTACAACCTTGGACATTCCTAACAATCATATTTGTTCCTCTCCTAATATATATCCTCTTGGTGATGAAGATATTTTGGTAGAAGAACCAATTCATGAGAGTTTTGAGAATCCTAGTTGTTTCTCTCCTCTTACTTCTCTTAGTGGACAAGACATTGATAAATAAGACAATACAACCATAGGTACTTATGACAACAATTTTTTTCTTCTTCTAGTATCTCTCCTAGTTGTCAAGTAGATACTTTGATGTTGGACAACACAATCGATGAAGGCCATGAATATCTTAATTTTCCCCCTTTAGCTAGGGAAACCCCTTTTGAAAAATAATATTACACCACTGATCATTTCCCTACTTGCAATGAAGTCCTTTCAGAAGAACCAACCTATGAATGCCAAAAAAATTTGGCTTTTTGTTCTCCTAAAAACTCTCATCCTATGGATAATTTCATGGTACAAAAACATATGAACATTTCCAAATATCCTTCAAAGACTAAACCTTCCCTAGGTGAAGATAATAACGTGACATTTGAATACCCTTCACCAACACATCACGCCAATAAACACAAAATTCTTGAGTTATGACAACACAAGTGGGATCTCCTTTAATTAGTGAGATTCCTAAGTCACCTTCCATTAGTGAATCACAAGAAAAATTCAGAGATGTCTTGAAATCCATGATGCAATCTAATCATAACAATGTTTTGTAGCTGCTAAGTTGTAACTTAGTGGTCCTCAAATGTCTAAAGGACCACACAACACTCTTACACCATTACCTTTTCCTCCAAAAGTGCCTTGTATTGAAGACCTTAAAAAGGCTCTGACTAATATATCTATATGGAAACTCATTCAACTCTCATTGATAGTCAAACTTCTCTTTCACAAAATGTTGCAAATTCATAAGGAGGAGATCCAATATTACATAAAATTGAATCATGTCACATACTCCTCTTGTCCAATGCAAGCCACCCAATCAGAAATCACATTCCCTAAACATGAGTTACCCTCACTTGAGATTCAAAACAAAAATGATCCCTTGATGATAAAGGTGATCATTAATGAAACTCTAGTTACGCACACTCTCATCGACAATGGAGAAGAAATTAATGTTTTTAGCATGGACCTCCTACACAAACTTGGCATGGAAAAATAACTCATTAAACTTAATGATGTTCATCTTTGTGGCTTTGAAAATGTTCATAGGAAACCACTTGGAATGATCACATTACCTATTGAGGTCAGAATTTTAGTGTTTCCTACCTCTATTCATATCATGCAAGGACCCCTTCCATACAATATTTTCCTAGGGAGACCATGGATTCATGCTATGAAAGGAGTCCCATCTACCATTCATCGTGTAATCAAATTTGAATATAAAAACAAGATATACACAATTGATGCAAATGAGTGAAGCTATCCATCGATTGATCACAACACTTCCAACTCCCCTAATCCTTTCACTCCTAGATCAAAAACTTGAACCCATACAAGTTGATTCTAACTCTTCACCTACAAAAAACTCTTTCATGATAATTGGGGGCTTTTAGATTCTACACCTCCTTCCCACAACATTTCTAAAATCTCACCCTCATGGTCCAAAGAGTCATATACAAATGAATCATTTTCAGACACAAGTTCTAATAGTGATTGGAATTTCACACCTACCTTTAAGGGAGGGTACACCATATCACACTCTCAACCCACACAACCTTGTGTTCCTTTTGCTCAAATTAGTTCTACAAAATCAGTTCATGGTGGTGATGGGGGAAATATAACTCTCATCCCTCATGAGGTAACGACACATAACATTAACAAGGATTTGTGTTCTTGTACAACAACCAATCCTTCTCACAAACACACACTGCCTTCATCTAACTTGGGAGATTGTTATAGTATGATTTACAACCTTCCTCCTACACATGGATGCAATGAACACATGAACCAGACTGACATATCATACTCTTTCAAGAAATATCTAGAGGTATCTCCCTTATCTCCACTTTAAGCAATGACTTTGCACAACACAATTCAACATCTAAAGGAGTGTGGGGCTCTTCCTTGTGTTGGAGCACCTAATTCCTCTACCTGATACTTCCTTTCATCCATTATGGGCTCACCTTTTTCCTACACTAAGTGGGGGGAAAGCGGTTTAATAGCCTTTTCCTTGTAAGTCACTTGTCATTATCTCTTTTGACTCATCGTTAACCTTTCATGAATACATAAGAGAAAGCTTGTGGATGAAATGTCTTAAGATTGACTCACATGTGACATACTACCCTTTTCGTGACGTAGCTTATCAAAAATGTATGACTTGGCATAGGGATTTCCGAGTAAGCTCCCATTTCTTCTTCTTACTCTTCTACTTTAAAGAAATTTCTCACAAGACCAGTGTTCACAACCACTTTAAAGTGGGGGCATACATCACCACTCACAATTCATTGTACGATTTATTTATTCTTGCAATGCATCCTTTTCTTGGTGGAGTCATTGGGCTTGATTCCCTCCAAGAGCATGATACTTATTTTGACTTATCCTTTCTTGGATACATTGAGCATGATGTTCCCTAAGATGAGACCTTGCACAAATTAAGCAAAATTCCTTTGAACAATCCATACACTATTTTGCATTAACAATGTCTATGAGTGTCAAGCATACGAAGTTTTTCTTAATTCATGGAGCTTGAAAAGGCATCATCTTCTTTCTGGTGCCTTATTAAATTTATCATGAGGTATAACTTTGGTATTGTTGAGTGGGAAGACAACACAACATGAATTTCCCCATAGCCACCTATGTGTTTTGTGAGTGCATACCAACTAGCGTATGTTTCTCACCTTATGGGCCTTCTCACCCAATGGAATTCCATGAGTTTTGTCACCCTAGAGTGAGTATGCACTTTCTTTGCAAAAAAAACAAGCCTAGATTTAATCCACAACTAGTTGGACAAATGATCAAAGCTTGATCCACCTTTTCATTTTCATCTTCCTAGTTTCTGCCATTGCATGATTATGTATCTTGATAGTTTGACTTAGGATCTTGAATCCTGTGGGCTTGATTACCTTCTTGATATTTTTCATTCCTTTTCATCTACATATGTACACTATAATCTCTCTTAAATGTCTACTTTAGTGTGAGTTTGAAGCAAGTTCATCCTCTCGCTAAAGTCGGGACTAAATGTACCATAGAAAAAAGGTAACTTGCTTGACATGAGAATAATTCATGATAAATTGGACTTAATGAGGACTTGATTTAGGTGTTGTGAGTTATTTTATGCATCCACACTAGGTCTTGGACCCTTGCAAACTGAATAACATGCTTTTAGCTATGTCTTGTAAAGGTGATGTAAAGTGTTGTAAAGGACTTTCATGCTTTTCTAGATTTAATAAACCCATCTTCGCTTAATTCAACATTATAAAATGTGTTTAATAACATTATCACTCTAATCTAGAAGGCTTGTAAAATAAATTTAATGTTAAAATAGTTATTGTAATGTGTCTTGCACATTCACATTAGTTCTTGTGCCTTCCTAGGCTATGTGGACCTCACTTTAGTGTTGTAAAGTGTATATAATCACACTTTAACATTGAATTATGTGTCCCAAGCCCTAATTGACCTTTACATAATCACTTGTAGGATCTTATTAACCCATATTATGCATCCAAAGGAAAAATTTAATAAAATACCAGACAAAGTTGCAATTTATACCTTATTTCCTTATCTCCTGGCATCCTAGCTGTCAAAATGGCCACTATGAGACCCATTCGCCATCCATGGAGAATCAATCCCATCCAGGTGGGACCCATTCTCCATGGGTGGTGAAAGAGTCCTATTTGGCTCATTTTTGACCTTTGAGTGGGAAAAAAGTGAAATTTGAGTTTATTATTTTCACATGTTGGCCTTAGGGATCCAATTTTTGGGCTAAAAAGGTGAATTTCCTATAAAATCATCTCTCTAAACCCTAAATAACATTCTTCATTATTCATCCATCAATCTTCTATCCCAAGTCAAGAAACTTAGGGTTTCATCATTGCAAGTCACCAAGATAGCAATTTTCAAACATACAAGGGTAGATTCTTCATGTTTTGGGTATGTGCAGGATCATGATGGGCCAAAAAGTGGCAATATGATGGGTATTTGTAGGGTATGTTGCTGACGACTTTTTTTTACCCAAAATTGATGAAATGAAAAAGGTTTTTAAAGGAGATTCTCAAATTTCCACCAATATAAATTATGCTTTACTTTGAATTTAATAAATAATTATTATTCATTTTCTATTTGAATTACGACTAAAGTCCTGATTGATAGACTGATTGAAAAATATCTATAGCTTTTAAACAATATCACATTTTTTGAATCCAAAACATGCATCACATTTTATTATTCACATACTATAGGATAAAAAAAAGGAAAAATTAATTTCATAAATTTTTGACCAAGTTAATGTGGTTAGACATACGAAGTTTTTATATTTTTTAAAAGTTGTAATAAAAAATTCATAATTAATTATTTACTTGGAAAAAAATTATAAAAAATATGCATCCCATCCGAACATGAGGTCTCTACTTATGTCTAAAATATTAAAAAAAAATATTATCATTTTATTGAGGTTAGGGTGGTCAGACATACACCTACTTCTTATTTTTTCCTTGAAATTTAAGTACTACTACATTGAAATTTCAAATTTTCACCAAATAGATTTTTTTCTTTTTAAATAAACTTAGTAGTTTAGAAAATAAACTCAATTTTCTACAGATTCTATTCTTAAATATTTTTGAAATATTATAGATAACTTATTCAAACTTTTACATAAAGTTGCCTAACTCTAATTTTTTTGATTTTTTTGCCACTTAAGGGCCTGTTTTTTCCATGATGATCCTGCACATACCCTTTTGCTACAAACATTCAAAATCAATCATAATGGAAAGGATATCACCTTCATTATTGCATGTTTCATTCCATTCTTTCATCATTTTGGTTTAATTACCTTAAAGACGTTTGACCAAGGCAAACCCCAATGCCCTAACATTCAACATTTCTCTCTCTTGTCTTGTGTGCTTGCAAATTAAGGCATCTTGGAAGCTTGGAAATCATTGAATATTGCATTTCAAAGGTTTTGAGGTCTTATCTTCATTGATCAAGCCAAAATATCAACAAAAACTCACTTTTAGGTTAAAAAAATTAGAGTTTCAAAAGCAGACACCTGTAGAAAGCCAAAGTATAGACTAAGAGCTCCTGTTTCCTCTTTTGGATCTTCAAAAATTCAAAAGTAGTCTCATTTTCAATTAGTGGTGAATAAGTCCCATTTCTAGGCCTGAACAAGGTTTTTTGCATTTCTGGATACCCTTTTGTCTGAAACGAGTTCTGACTCAATTTCATAGAACTAAGACTAATCTGCCCAAAATGGTGAATGAATCCCAATAGGCCAAATTTCTAGCATCAACGACATTTCAAGTGTCATTTCGAGCCTCCTTCTAGATCTTAGGCGCACACTCTTTGCTTGGTTCATTTCTATTTAGTTTTGCATTCATTTCTAGGTGTTTTCTGCATATCATAATGTGTTTTTGAACAACATGCTTTTTGATAGTTTACTCTTAATAATCAATACATTACATTAGTTTTTTGCATTTAAATAAGTTCATTTGGACATATTGCATCCATATCACATTAATCTTTGAATGTGAGCATTTCATTTTGGCCCATCTTTCTCCTTTTAGGTGATAGTATGTCCAGGATGATGATGGGCCAAAAAGTGGTGATATGATGGGTATGTGGCTGACCACTTTGTTTTTACCCAAAATTGATCAAAGAAAAATGGTTTTTAAAGGATATTCTCAGCTTTCCACCAATATAAATTATGTTTTACTTTGTATTTAATAAATAAATATTATTTATTTTCTATTTGAATTATGACTAAAGTCCTAATTGATAGGCTGATTGAAAAACATCTATAGATTTCAAATAGTATCACATTTTTTGAATCCAAAATATGTGTCACATTATATGCTTTGAATACTATAGGATTATAAATAAAATAAAATCATGAAGTTCTGACTAAGTTAAGGTGGTCAAACATACAAGTTTTTATATTTTTTAAAAGTTTTGATAGAAAATTCATAATTAATTATTTACTTAGAAAAAAATTATAAAAAAATATGCATCACATCGGGACATGATTCCCCTACTTATATCTAAAATCTTATAAAAATATTATCATTTTATTATGGTTAGGGTAGTCAAACAGATACCTACTTCTTCTTTTTTCTATGAAATTTAAGTGATATTGCATTGAAATTTAAAAATTTTACCTAATAGATTTTTTTTAAAAATAAACCTAGTAGTTTAGAACAACATTCAATTTTCTATAGATTCTATTCTTACATATTTTTGAAATAATATAAATAACTTATTCAAAATTTTATGTCAAGTTGCCTAACTTTGATTTTTTTGAATTTTTCACCACTTAAGGGCCTGTCTTTTCCATGATGGGTATGAGCAAGATCATGATAAAACAAAAAGTGGCGATATGATGGGTATGTGTAGGGTATGTGGTTGACAACTTTTTTTTAATCCAAAATTGATGAAATGAAAAGGGTTTTCAAAGGAGATTTTAAGCTTTCTGCCAATATAAATTATGCTTTACTTTGAATAAATAAATAATTATTATTCATTTTCTATTTGAATTATAAATAAAGTCCTGATTGATAGGCTAATTGAAAAATATTTATAGCTTTTAAATGGTATCACAATTTTTGAATCTAAAATATTCATCGTATTCTATGCTTTGATACTATAGGATTAAAAAAAAAAAATTCATGAAGGTTTGACCAAGTTAAGGTGGTCAGACATACGAGTTTTTATATTTTTTAAAAGTTGTAATAAAAAATTCATAATTAATTATTTATTTGGAAAAAAAATTAAAAAAAAATGCATTACACTAGGACATGAGTCCTCAACTTATATCTAAAATATTATAAAAAAATATTATCATTTTATTGTGGTTAGGGTGGTCAAACAGACACCTACTTATTTTTTCCCTGAAATTTAAGTGCTACTATATTGAAATTTCACATTTTCACCAAATAGATTTTTTTTAAATAAACCTAGTAGTTTAGAAAGTACATTCAATTTCCTACAGATTCTATTATTACATATTTTTGAAATAATATACATAACTTATTCAAATTTTTACGTCAAGTTACCTAACTTTGATTTTTCTAAATTTTTCACTGCTTAAAGGCCTATTTTTCCATGATGGGTATGTGCAGGATCATGATGGACCAAAAAGTGGCGATATAATGGGTATGTATAGGGTATGTGGTTCACGACTTTTTTTTACCCAAAATTGATGAAACGAAAAGGGTTTTAAAGGAGACTCTCATCTTTCCACCAATATAAATTATGCTTTACTTTCAATTTAATAAATAATTATTATTCATTTTCTATTTGAATTATGAGTAAATTCCTAATTGATAGGTTGATTGAAAAAAATCTATAGCTTTCAAACAATATCATATTTTTTGAATCTGAAACATGCATCACATTCTATACTTTGCATACTATAGGATTAAAAAAAATATTTCATGAAGTTTTGACCAAGTTAAGGTGGTCAGACATACTAGTTTTTATATTTTTTAAAAGTGGTAATAAAATAAAATGCATCACATTGGGACATGAGTCCTCTAATTATATCTAAAATATTATTAAAAAATTTAATTATCATTTTATTATGGTTAGGGTGGTCAGACAAACACCTACTTATTTTTCCCCTGAAATTTAAGTACTACTGCATTAAAATTTTAAATTTTCACCAAATAAATTTTTTTTGTTGAAAGAAACCTAGTAGTTTAGAAAATACATTCAATTTTCTACAGATTCTATTCTTACATATTTTTGAAATAATATAGATAACTAAATTCAATTTTTTACGTCAAGTTGTCTAACTCTAATTGTTTTGAATTTTTTGCCACTTAAGGGTCTATTTTTCCATGATTATCTTGCACATACCCGTGAAAAACCGTAAGAGTTCTAGAAAGACCTTGGATGCCAAAAATGTATGTGAACCATATATTTTTGGGTTCCTATGTACTTCTTTGGCTCTTCTAGGGTTTTCACCTAAAAGGAGAAAGATGGGTCCAAAAATGCTTATGTTTACATTCCAAGATTAATGTGATATGGATGGGAAAAGGATTAAAAATTCCTAGATTCAATTTTTAAATGCAAGAAACTAATAAGATTGATTGGCTAATGAATAAAAGCTAAAGGAGAAAAATAGATTTGAAAACACATTGTGTATTGAAAAATCACCTACAAATGAATGGAAAAATGCAACATAAATGAATCAAACTAAAAGTGTGCACCTAGAACCTTGATGAAGATGGAAATTTCTTTTGAAATGATGTTGATGTTCTTTTTCAGGCCTGGAGGGACTCATTCGCCGTTCTAGGCGAATCAGTCCCAGTTCTAGTAAACTGAACCGCAATCTGTTTCTGTCAAAAGGGTGTTAGAAAATGTAGAAAACACAAAACTAACCTAGAAATGGGACTCATTCATTTCCCATGGTGAATGAGTCCACTTTTGAATTTTAGGATTTTCAAAAGTGGATTTTGGAGCTTTCGATCTACACTTTGACTTGTTATAGGTGTCTGCTTCCAAAACATTGATTTACGAGTCTAAGAATGAGTTTTCATTGATATTTTGACTTGTTGAATGAAGAGAGGAATTTACCAACCATTCAGCTTTATCTTCAATGATTTCTAATCTTCCAAGAGAGAAAGATGTTGAATGTTAGGGCATGGGGGTTTTCCTTGGTCAAACCCTGTTTAGGTAATTAAACCAAAATAGAGAAAAAAATGTAATGAAACATGTAATAATGGAATAGATTACCTTTCCATGGTGATTGATCTTGAAATTCTGCAACAAAACATGTAGAATCTACCCTTGAATGTCTTACAAAGCTAAATTGATGACCTACAATGTGAAAGCCCTAGCTTGCTTGACTTGAAATAGAAGAATGGTGGATGAATAATGAAGAATGGTTATGAAATTGAATGGGGGTTAAAATGAGGTGAAAATCACTTATTTATAAAATATTGTGCCTTAGTTACCCATTCATACCTCATCACAGGCCGACATCAAGTGATTTTGAATAAAAAATTGAAAGGAAATTTTAAATTTTTTGAATTTGGAGCCAACGGGGACTCACTCACCACCCGTCTCGAATGGGTCCCACCTAGGACTTGAAAATGAGTGTTATAAATTATCTTTTATTTAATGTTGTTTTTTGGATTAGCATTCAAAAATACACTTAATTAAAACATATTAGGGTATAAAGGGGCCAAATAAAATATAAGAAAGGGATAAATAGTGAAGTTTTTCCTAGGAAAGTATGAAATCTTGTTACAAGACTTTACAAAACTTCAAAATAGGACTTGATTAGTGATGAAAAGGTGATTTTTAGGTGAATTGTGATGAATGGAGTCTAGAAGAATGTAGAAATATTTTACAACACTTCACAACACCTTCACAAGACATTATTATTTGCATTTTATTTAGTTTACGAAGGTCCAAGACCTAGTGTGGATGCATAAAATGCCTCACAACACCTAAATCAAGGCCTCATTAATTCCAATAAATCTCATGTCACACAAAGGGTACTTTTTTCTAAGTCACATTTAGCCCCCATTGTAGTGAGAGGATGAACTTGCTTCAAACTCACACTGAAGTGGACATTTAAGAGAGATCCAAGCATGTACAAATGAAAATGACAAAAAATAACAAAGATCGAGGAGATTATTTGAGCCCCTAGGATCTAAGATCCTAAGTAAAACTATCAAGATACAAAATCATGCAATGGAAAGATATGGGTATGTGTAGGATCATCATGGAAAAAATAGGTCTTTAAGTGGTAAAAAATTCAAAAAAATTAGAGTTAGGAAACTTGACATAAAAATTTGAATAATTTATCTATAGGGTATGTGCAGGATCATGATGGGCCAAAAAGTGGCAATATGATGGGTATGTGGTTGAGGAATTTTTTTTACCCAAAATTGATGAACGAGAAGGGTTTTTAAAGGAGATTCTCATTTCACCAATATAATTATGTTTACTTTATTTAATAGCATTATTATTCATTTTCTATTCAATTAAGTCCTGATTGATAGACGATTGAAAAACATCTATAGCTTTCAATGTCACATTTTAAACCAAAACATGTATCATTCTATGCTTCACATACTATAGGATTAAAAAATAAAACTAAATTTCATAATTTTGACTGTTAAGGTGGTCAAACATGTTTTTATATTTTTCAAAAGTTGTAATAAAATCATAATTAATCATTTAATTGGAAAATTCCAAAAAAATATGCATCACATCAGGACATGATTCATCTACTTATATCTAAAATATTATAAAAAAATATTATCATTTTATTATGGTTAGGGTGGTCAGACAAACACCTACTTCTTATTTTTTCCCTAAAATTTAAGTATTACTGGATTGAAATTTCAAGTTTTCACTAAATAGATAAAAAAAACCTAGTAGTTTAGCAACTAAATTCAATTTTGTACAGATTATATTCTTACATATTTTTGAAATAATATAGATAACTTATTCAAATTTGTATGTCAAGTTTCCTAACTCTGATTTTTCTAAATTTTTTGCCACTTAAGGGTCTATTTTTTCCATGATGATCTTGCACATACCCTATATTATTTCAAAAATATGTAAGAATAAAATATGTAGCAAACTAAATTTAGTTTCTATACTACTAGGTTTTTTTTAAAAAAAAATCTATTTTGAAAATTTGAAATTTCAATGCAGGGCACTTAAATTTCAGTGGAAAAAATAAGAAATAGGTGTCTGTCTGACCGCCCTAACCATAATAAAATGATAATATTTTTTATAATATTTTAGATATAAGTAGAGTACTCATTCCTCGATGTGATGCATATTTTTTGTAATTTTTTTCCAAGTAAATAATTAATGATGAATATTTTATTACAAATTTATTTAAAATATAAAAAATTGTATGTATGACCACCTTAACTTGGTCAAAACTTCATGAAATTCAATTTTTTTTTCTAATCCTATCCTATGTGAAGCAGAGAATGTGACACATGTTTTGGATTCAAAAAATGTGATAATATTTGAAAGCTATTGATGTTTTTCAATTAGCCTATCAATCGGGACTTTAGTCGTAATTTGAATAGAAAATGAATAATAATTACTTATTAAATTCAAAGTAAACAATAATTTATATCGGTGGAAATATGAGAATATCCTTTAAAAACCCTTTTCGTTTCATCAATTTTGGGTAAAAAAATAATCATTAGGCACATACCCATCATATTGCCACTTTTTGTCCCATCATGGTCCTGCACATATCCATAGAGAAAGATGAAAATGAAAAGATCAAGCTTCGACCATTTGTTCAACTAGTTGTGGATCAAATCTAGGATTGCTTGCTCAGAAAAAGAAATGTGTACTCACTCTGGGGTGATAAAACTCAAGACCATCAACTGGGTGAGAAGGGCCAAATGTACTCACTCTAGGGCCATAGAACTTATGATTTTCTGTGGGGTGAGAAAGCCCAAAAGGTAAGATACATCTGCTAGTTGGTATACACTCACAAACACAAAAGGTGGCTATGGGGAAAATTCATGCTACTTTGTGGGCTTCCCACTCAACCATATCAAAGTTATACCTCTTGATAACTTTAACAAGGTGCCATAAAGGAAAAATGATTTTGACACTTATAGACATTGTTAATGCAAAATAATGTAAGGATTGTTCAAATGGATTTTTTTTAATTTGTGCAAGATCTCATCTTAGGTGACAGCATACTCAATGTCTCCAAGAGAGGATAAGTGTAAATGATCTAATCATGGGAAACATTGTACCTAATGCTTCCAAGAGAGGGAATCATAAGAAAAAGAAAATTACATAATGAAATGAGAGTGGTGATGTATGCCCCCACTTTAAAGCAATTACGAGCACTTGTACTATGAGAAATTGCTTTCAAGTAGAGGAAACTACAAGTGAGATACAAACCAACTTAAGGCATGTCATCCACATCCCAAGCTTACTCTTATGTATTCATGAAAAGTTAACAACTAGCCAAAGGAGGAAACTACAAGTGACATACGAGGACAAGGCTATAAAAACCCTTTCCCCAACTTAGTGCAGGAAAAAGGTGACCTGAAATGATTGATGAAATGCATGCTAGAGTGAAAATCAATAGCAATTAGAGGAATGAGGTTCCCCCACATAAGGGAGTACCGAACTCCTGAAAATGTTGGATTTTATGAATCAAGGAATTGCATTCATTAGTGTAGTGACCATGAACTCTATGATAGGCACAAAATGAAGTCTTTTCATAACATTTCTTTCAAGTTCATGGAGGGAGAGTGATCAAGTTATCTTGTAGAAGTCTTAACAAGATACCCTCTTGATCAAGGGTAGAAGGTGGTGTTGTGGTGGGTGTTAAATATTCATCTTGCATAGTAGTAGATGCCATACCTACACAAGACACTTTACATTGTGAGATTTTGTTCGCTTCATTGTAGGAGGATACAAAATATAACAAAGTCAAATCATGAGTAGTTTGTGAGATGATAGTTTGAATTTTTTGGGTCAGATGATGTTCAAGACCATTAGTTAGGAAGGATGATTGAGGAGTGTGTTTTGTGAGATTGTTGATGTTGAGTGAAGGTGGGTAAAGGATGAGAGGTTGTTTAGATGTTCTACAAGATATGTATGTGATCCATTGAGAAAAGGGGATGTAAGGGACCCATGTGCATTCATATTCTCAACAGTCTTGTTTTGATGTATCTCTAAGTGAGGGAAATAAAGAACCAAAGGTTGAGTGAAAGAAGAAACATGACTATTGTCATCATATTGTAATACTAGGATATTATCCCTAGGAGGAGAGTGTTGAGAAGAGCAACAAGCCACATGTGGTTGAAAAGTAATGCTTGGTTCTTTCACAACAACTTTATTTCCAATAGGGGAATGAACAATGATGGGAGTATGAAGAGGGGGATGATTTTGTGAAGGTTTTAGGTGAGTTTCCATTGTAATTAAGGTCCCATTCTCTTGTTCCATATTATCTACCATACTAGGAGAGCTTGTAATATGTTCATGCAAATTTGAGGTTTGGAAAGTACCTTCATCACAAGTGGGAGAGGTATCAAGAGAAGAACCATTATGGTTTGCAAATAGATCTTCCCACAGGATAGGAACATTAGGGAAGAGAGGATCAAGGGTGTCATTATTATTAATATGGATATATTCTAACACCAACCTATCCTCTTTACATTGAGGAGGGATATTAGGAGATGGACAAGATTGATTGTCATGAGCATGGAGACTTGGTAAGGTGATGTTGAGGAATGTGTCTATGATCTCATGTTCGTGTTGTGTAAGGTCATCCAAAGGGGAATAAGGAGATGGAAAATCAATACTTTCAAGGCTTGGAACTTCTTGCACCAAAATACCTTCGTCACTAATACAAGAGGTATTAGAAGAACAAGTATGTGTGTTATGATTGTCTACATTTCTATTCTCACCAATGGGTAATTTAAGATTAAATATTGTATTAATGGAATGTTTATTAAAGTCCTTATTATGGTAGCCAAAATAAAACTCATAAAAGGGGATAGTATGCTTATAAAATCCATGTTTAATCAAATCAAGAGCATATCTTTTGAAATAAAACATGCTAAAATGAAAGAAATTACAATGCAATGCAGTTTTTAGTTTGTAAGTGTTTGTTTACACAATGCAACTAATTGAAAATGATATGTTGTGATGGAAAAAGTGAAATTAAACAATGCATGAAATGAGCTAATTGAAGCAATATTTAACAAAATGCATGCTACAAAAATGCAACTGACTGATATATACAAGTTAACGCACCAAATAGAAGCCTAAAAATATATTTCTAAGTTCTGTAAAATGTTGTTTCAGGGGTCAGAAGGAACTGATTCGCCCAAGGTGGTGAATGAGTTCCAATATGGAATTTTTGCAAAATTTTCATAAATTTGTGACTGATTTGGATGCTTTCTAAGTACTAAGATGTAGACCTAAGTGAAAAATGCAGAATTTCAAAATTGATCAATGATGAAAGATGTAAAAAGGCAACCTATTATGCACTTTTAAGCTTTTAAAAATGAAACACTAGAATGCAAGCCAACTAATGCAAAATACAAGGAAAGAAACTATAGGATGATTAATAGACTTCAAAATCATAAAAGAGGGGATTCAAACAATAGGTTCACCAAAATGTTCAACATAGATTTTTGGGACCTACTTTCTTTCTAGAACTTCTAGGATTTTTCACCTAAAAGGAGAAAGATGGGTCCAAAAATGCTTATGTTCACATTCAAAGATTAATGTGATATGGATGGAAAAAGGATACAAAATTTCTAGATTCAATGTTCAAATGCAAGAAACTAATAAGATTGATTGTATAATGAATAAAAACTCAAGGAGAACAATAGATTTGAAACCACATTGTGTATTGAAAAAACACCTACAAATGAATGGAAAAATGCAACATAAATGAGTCAAACTAAAAGTGTGCACCTAGAACCTTGATGAAGACTGGAAATTGCTTTTGAAATGATGTTGATGATCTTTTTAAGGCCTAGAGGGACTCATTCGCCATTCTAGGATAATTAGTCCCATTTCTAGTAAACTAAGCCACAATTTGTTTTTGTCAAAAGGGTGTCAGAAAATGTAGAAAACACAAAACTAACCTAGAAATGGCACTCATTCACCACCCATGGAGAATGAGTACACTTTTGAATTTTTAGATTAAATTCAAAAGTGGATTTCGGAGCTTCTGATTTGCACTTTGACTTCCTATTGGTGTTTTCTTCCAAAACGTTGATTTACGGGTCTAAAAATGAGTTTTTCTTGATATTTTGACTTGTTGAATGAAGAGAAGACTTTACCAACCATGCAACTTGATCTTCAATTATTTCTAAGCTTCCAAGAGACCTAGATCTACAAACATACATGACAAGATAGAAAGAAGTTGAATGTTAGGGCATGGGGGTTTTCCTTGGTCAAACCCCATTTAGGTAATTAAACCAAAATAGAGAAAGAATGTAATGAAACATGCAATACTGGAATAGATTACCTTGCCATGATGATTGATCTTGAAAGTATATAACACAACATGTAGAATCCACCCTTGAATGTTCTTAGGAAGCTAAATTGATGACTTGCAATGTGAAAGCCCTAGCTTGCTTGACTTGAAATAGATGAATGGTGGATGAGTAATGAATAATGGCTATGAAATTGAATGGAGGTTAAAATGGGGTGAAAATCACTTATTTATAAAATCTTGTGCCTTAGTTACCCATTCATATCTCATCACAGGCTGACATCAATTGATTTTGAATAAAAACCCAAAAGGAAATTTTTAAAATTTGGAATTTGGAGCCAAGGGGGACTCATTCCCCACCCATGGCGAATGGGTCCTACCTAGGACCTAAAAATGGGTGTTGGAAATTATCTTGTATTTAATGTTGTTTTTTAGCTTAACATTCAAAAAAACACTTAATTAAAAATATATGAGGGAATAAAGGGGCCAAATAAAACATAAGAAAGGGATAAATAGTGAAGTTATGCCTAGAAAAGCATGAAATTTTGTTACAAGACTTTACAACACTTCAAAATAGGACTTGATTAGTGATGAAAAGGTGATTTTTAGGTGAATTGTGATGAATGGAGTCTACAAGAATGTAGAAATGCTTTACAACACTTCACAACACCTTCACAAGACATCCTTATTAGCATTTTATTTAGTTTGCGAAGGTCCAAGACCTAGTGTGGATGCATAAAATGAATCACAACACCTAAATCAAGGCCTCATCAAGTCCAATTAATCTCATGTCAAACAATGGGTACTTTTTTCTATGGCACATTTAGCCCTCACTTTATTGAGAGGATGAACTTACTTAAAACTCACACTAAATTAGACATTAGTCATTCAAGAGAGATCCAAGCACATACAGATGAAAATGACAAAGAATGAAAAAGATCAAAGGTGGTGGCCAAGCTCCTAGGATTGAAGATCTTAAGTCAAACCATCAAGATACAAAATCATGCAATGAAAAGAAGAAAAAGATGAAAAATATGTACTCACTCTATGGCCACAGAACTTGAGTTCATCTACAGGCCGAGAAGTACACTACATACTCAATCTAGGGCCACTAAACTTCCACTCGTCTGTGGGGTGAGAAAGCCCAAAAGGTAAGATACATACGCTAGTTGGTATGAACTCATAAACAAAAGGGTAGCTATGGGGAAAAGTCATGCCGCTAGGTGGGATTCACACTCAACCATATCAAAGTTATACCTCCTGATAACTTTAATAGGGCACCACAAAGGAAAATGGTTTTCAAGCTCCATAAGGTAAGCAAAACTTTGTATTCTCGGAACTCATAGATGTTAATGTAAAATAGTGTAAAGAATGTTCAAAGAGATTTTTCTTTTTTCGTGAAAGGTCTCATCTTAGGGAACATCATGCTCAATGTCTCCAAGAGAGGATAATTTCAAACAGTCTCGTCCTGTTTCCAAGAGAGGATAAGTGCAAACAGTCTCGTCTTGTTTCAAAGAGAGGAAAAGTGTGAGGTCTCATCCTGGGGAACATTGTGCCTAATGTTTCCAAGAGAGGGAATCACAAGAAAAATAAAATCACACAAAGAAATTTTAGTGGTGATGTATGCCCCCACTTAAAAGTAGTTGCAAGCACCAGTACAATAGCAAGTGGTTCTCTCTTAAATTGAGAAAAAGTTAGCATTCTAGGTTACCAAGCCACTCTCTCTAGCTAGTAAATTCCAAGTGTGCTCTAAAATCTTGGCAGTGACTCATTTTTATTACTCCTCATGTTGGGCCCCTTCCAAGGCCTCTTATTCAAAGCTAAAAAAATAATTCAAATATTTTCTTTAGGCCTCTTATGAGACTCACAAAGCATTTCATTGCGTCGCCTAGGAGTGATGCTATCTCCACAGATATTTTGGTGGGATGGCCTTATTTCCACTCAGTGGCAAGGGACTACTCTTTGTATCAAGTGGCTTATTTGATCTTTTACTCAAAATGAGGCCTAGAAAATACTCCTGAGGCATTGTATTTAAGTGGGTTATCCATCTTATAGAATTACTTGGAAGGGAATTAGCTTTCAAGCCCTTCTTATTATGAGGGAGCTCGTTCAGATTATGGGTACCTTTGTTGCAAAAATTATTTGGTGAGCATGGGAGGCTATCAAGCCCTAGATCTACTAGATTAGGATTGGATTTTGAGATGGGCTCTTGTTAAATCAACAAAATATTTAGTTGTCTCCTATTTTTCTTAATTATGGCCAACCACTAGCCAAGATTCCTTATCTTAAGGCCCTTAGATTCCATAAGAAGGGTATTCAAACCCTTCAATATTTATTCCATAGATGTGCACCATGCATATTTTGTGTTGGAAAGATTTTTGTGCCCTCTTGGGCTTATAGAACCATGATCGTGAAACCTTCGACAATCTAGTGAGTGATATTCTGGTTGATATGCTTTATAAAGTGGGTATCCACTCCACTAAGCCTTGGTAGAAAGATTGGAAATGGTATCTAGACACCCCTTTCAGAAATTAAAAGTATTGACTTGGCTATTAGTGGCTTTCACTTCATTTTCCAATAATTGACAACTTGAACTAGAGGTGGCACCTCCAGTCCTCGATGTCTATTTGGCACAAAATATTTTCTGCTACTTGGTCTGCAAGTGTTGAGCCCAATCTCACCAACTTTTCTTGGTGTATTATTTTTTAATGCTTACTAGTGGGGTCTCAACTTTCTTACTTGGGGGTTTACGACCCTCAATTCCATTTTTGTGTGTAGGATGAGTTGTTTAAGCATCTCTCCTAGTTCTACACCAAAACTCAATAGTTGTGGAATTAGATTCATGACTTCTTTTGATCATTTTGGCTAGATCCCTTCTCTTGGCATATGGTTTTGTTGGGAGACTCTCCCAAATTCCCCGCTAAGTATAACTAGATTCAGCACAATCTTAAAGTGGAATTCCTCTTCAATATTTGGAAAGATAGAAATGCCTACATTTTTTCTCACATTGAGATTGATAAATTTGTTTCTTTATATTATAAAGCTATTATTTTCACTAATGTACTTTTGTAGATTCATATGTAAATAAACTAATTTGTGCTTAAATTTTCTCACCTTTAGGAGCTTCTGAACCAATGGGGTAATGCCCCTTGCATTGTGGATCACATGTTTTCCTCTTTCACTTCCTCTCAGGCCTGGTTGGCTTCACAAGGACGGTGGAAAAGTGGCTCTAGTAGGGATTTTCTCCCCCAATATTATGCTCCTCCTCATCATGGGTCTTGCCCTTGTAGGCGATCACCCTCTCCTCCTCTACGGGCTGACCTGGGGTGGCCTTCTAGAGGTGCAATAGGGGTGGAAGTGGAGCTTCTGGGTGGCCTTCTAGTGATGCTCTTTGAGTCAATTCTGGTTGGACCACTAATACTTCTAAGTGGCTCTCATGTTTCAATCTTCCAATTTCACCTCGCCATGAAGATAAAGATAAATAAAATGAGAAAGATGATGATGGTTGGGCTCCCCCTAACATCACTTTGGACCCCATTCTTGTATGGAGAAAACCAGATGATAAGGACCCGCCACCCTCTATTAGCACTATTATGGCTACTTAATGGCCTTTTTAATTTGCTATTATTGTAAAAAAAAAAAATCTGGCATGTCCCAAGAATCTTTGATATTTTGGGCTCTTCTAATGCGACTCTCAAGGTGTTCCTTCTTACCACCCACCTTTTTTGTGAATATGTGTATATTTATCTTTTATTAATATAGATATAGATACTTATTCATAAAAAAAAAATCAAAATTTTATAAAAATTAAATGTAACATGACAAAAAAATCAAAACACTTTTAATTTTTATGTACACCAATAATGATAGAAACTTGGCTAAGGGCCAATCATGTAATCATTTTTTTTTAATCACTCCATATCATGTAATTTCTACTTTTCACTAGCCTACTAGAAATGAATGCAAAATGTGTAGAATACAAGAGGCCAAAACATAGTAACTAACTCCCTAATCCTTACATACTCCCACTTATACTTATAAATTGTTGATAAATTCATAGGAAACATAAATTAATAAATTGTATAATTGATGGCCTATGTTCTTCAGACACCAAGGTACAACCTATCCATGCTTACTATCTTTGTGAGTGAATTTAGAACATTTTCTTGGTGACCTTTGACAATACAACCTTACCATAATTAAAAATATTTTGCACAAAGTGATACTCAACATTAAAATTATTAGTATGAGCATGGTATAAAGAATTACTATTTAAATAGATAAAAATTTAACCTCTACATCTAATTATATAAATCCTCAAATCAAAACTAATGACTTAATAAATTCCTTAAGAATAATCCCTCCTTGAAAGCATAAGTAGAACCCATTTCATCTAGGGTATGTGCAAGATCATGATGGACCAAAAAGTGGCAATATGATGGGTATGTGGCTAACGGCTATTTTTTTACCCAAAATTGATGAAATGAAAAGGGTTTTTAAAGGAGATTCTTAGCTTTCCACCAATATAAATTATGCTTTATTTTTAATTTAATAAGTAATTATTATTCATTTTCTATTCAAATTATGAATACAATCCTAATTGATAGGTTGATTGAAAAACATCTATAGCTTTCAAACGATATCACATTTTTTGAATCCAAAACATGCATCACATTCTATGCTTCACATACTATAGGATTAAAAGAAGAAAAAATGAATTTCATGAAGTTTTGACCAAGTTAAGGTGGTCAAACATACAAGTTTTTATATTTTTTAAAAATTTGTAATAAAAAATTCATAATTAAT
>VDFB02075321.1:52566156-52594573 GCA_007258455.2 Sequoia sempervirens | reverse complement strand
TTGTTGATGGTCCCAACATGATCCCATTTACTTAGCTAAAGAGTCTGTAAGCATCATGGTTTCTAAGAAATGGCCCTTCAAATATTGATGCTTTTTAGCACTTTGGATTCTTAAGGGAAATCGTTGGTCCAATGTAGCTCAGAGTGATTCGGCGTATTTGGGTAAAAAATAGGACCATACCTAGTGTAAATGTACCCATACATACATGTTGGAATTGTCGATTTGGTCATATGAGTTGGAGAATGAAAGTTGCACCACTTTGTAACTTTACACTACTCGCATTTGGCAACTCTTCCCTCAACTAAAAACTCATCACCATAGGAAAAAACCTCTGAGATAGAAAAAAATGAGAGAGGTTATTGTAGATGGTCCCAACATGATCCCATAGCCTCAAACAGAGAGTTTGTAAGCATCATGGCTTCTAATAAATAGCCCTTCAAATATTGTTACTTTTTAGCACTTTGGACTCTTAAGGAAAATTGTTAGTCCAATGTAGCTCAAAGTGATTTGACATATTTGGGTGCAAAAGAGGACCATCACTAGCATAAACATACCCATCTAGATTTTGTAAAATTTCGTTTGGTCATACGAGTTGGAGAGTGAAATTTGCACCACTTCGCAACTTTACACTGCTTGCATCTGACAACTTTTCCCTCAATTGAAAACTCATCACCATGGGAAAACGCTTGAGCTGAGATAGAAAAAACTGAGAGAGGTTATTGTAGATGGTCCCAACATGATCCCATAGCCTTAGACAAAGAGTCTGTAAGTTTCATAGTTTCTGAGTAATAGTCCGTCAAAGATTGCTGCCCTTCTGCACTTTGGACTCTTAAGGGATTTCATCGATTAAACGTAGCTTGAACTCCTTCGGCCTGTTTGGGTATGAAAGGGGACCATACCTAACCTAAATGTACCCACCTAGACATGATGGAATAATCAGTTTGGTCATACGATTTGTAGAACAAGATTTATTTGTCCCCTTACAAGTAGTTTTCAGCCTCCAACTAAACTCCAACGTTGATTTTTGTGTGAAAAAAAGCCATGAGACCATAGCTTGTTGCGAAAAACCATTAATTTTCTAGAAATCAATGTTTATTTTGTATTGGAATTCACAAAATTTCCTTTAACCAACCTATTTTCAAACCTTGAAGAGATTTATATACATGTTTTGAATTCAAATACACTCCCCAAACTTTAACATAATACACCTTAAATAGTTTTGATTGACCTTATTTAGCATAAATAGATCACACCTAACCTCTTAACCTATCAACCTTCAAATGTGTAATCTTGAAAATAGTAGATTAGGTGGGAAACTAGAGAGGAAGAGTTGATGGTGAGTGGCTTAGTGAAGGCTAGAGAAGAAGAGTTTGAGGAATATGGTGTTAGGATAGGGGATTTTCCTTTGTTGTCATATTTGGTTGTGTGGTAGATGTATGCTACTATGGTGATGGTTCTAACTATAAAGAACATGGGAAAGATTGTGAAGAGAAGAGTTGAAGGGTAGAGATACTTGTGTAGTTGTCCAAAGGTCATGGAAGAGCATGAAACCGAGATACTAATGTATGGATGTTTAGTTTTTTTACTAAATTTCTGTTTGTAGGTTTCAAAGCCTAGAAAACACCATTTGCAAGTGTCAATGAAGACAACAAGTAGTAAGAAGATCCATTTGAGAAGGATCAAGCATGGCAAGACCAAGACAATGCAAAGCATGAAGGCTACAAAATCCCTTGGAGGAAGATTTCCATGCAAGTGACTTGGAGCAGGTTTGAAGGGATTGTGAAGAAGATAGGAGAAGACCTATGGAGTGATTTATGGGGCATAAATCTCTTGTACCTGGGGAGTATGGTGTAGGAGCACCTAAAACATGTAAACTTTCATGAATTGACAACGCCATTCCTCCTTTTGTATAGGTTGTACCTTAGAGGAATGGGCCTGAATTAGGTAGGGGTAGGTGTAGGAACAAGGTTTTAGGGGTGATAAAAGGATTAGAGTGGTCTAAGAATGTTGCCCTATTAAGAAACATATTTTTGTGCCTTTTGAGTAAGGCTAGAGAGTGAGTTTTTGAGAAGTTGAGTGACAACAGGCTAGAACTTGTTGGAAACTATTTGAATAGGTATATTTAATGGTGTTTAAGAGGTATGAGTGATTAAGATTAACCCAAGAAGAGTAAAATTGTGAAACCCTAGTTGGAAGGGGCAAAAACAAGGGAAAATTGGTGATTTTACAAAGAAAGTCTAAGCAAAATTATGGGGCAGCATAATATAATGATGTTTTAAGTTTAAGAAGACAAAATTAAGAGGGAATGAAGTGGTTTTAGGATTGAGTGAATTCAAAGCATACAAGTTCCAATAAGTCCTAGTTAAGAGGAAGAAAAGTGATGGTTTGGCACATGAGGGTCTTAGAGAGAAAATGGAGACCTAAAATTTAAAGAATACTATGTTTTGAAAGTAGTTTGAAGACTTTTTGGAGGTATTTTGATTTTTTGATCAAGTTAAAGGTTGGTTGCTTTGAAAAAGAGGCCTAATTGAGGCCTATTTCAACTCTAGGAGCCAAACTTGGTCAAGTTTTTCCAAATGGATGAACATTGAGTTTTAAGTATGTGAAAGAGGACCTTAATGGGTGTCTAGATTAGTGAATAGTAGAGAAGGTTGTTCTAAAAAGCTGAGTTAAGTAGGGAAAAGTGGTCTTCCTGACCCATAAGAAAGATCTAGTGAACAGTTGTAGAAAGTAGCAAAGAATGGTATTGTGAGAAAATAATGAATTGAAACTCATTGAAGGGTGAAGACAAGTTTTTTTACTACCTTGTTTTGCATCAGATGCTTTGATAGAAATGTATGAAAAATGTGTTAGCATAGACAAGGCAGTGAATTGTTTGAAAAAATGCCTCAATGAAATGAGGTCTCATGGTGATGGAATGCCATGACAATCAACAAGGTAGTCAACTGTTTGAAAAAATACCTCAAAGAAACGAGGTGTCATGGTGATGGAATTCCATGAGAATCAAATTTTCTTTTGATTCTCATGGAATTCCATCACCATAAGACCTCATTTCTTTGAGGTATTTTTTCAAACAATTGACTACCTTGTTGATTTTCATGGCATTCCATCACCATGAGACCTTATTTCTTTGAGGCATTTTTTTAAACACTTCATTTCCTTGTCTATGCTATTGCTTACTATTATGCTTTGATACAATTTTTTGAAGCATCCATAGCTTGTTTGAAAGAACTTGTTTTGGGATTTTAGCCATAGCAACAAGCCAGTGAATTGCTTGATAAAAAGCTTTGGTAGACATGTATGAAAAATGTGGTAGCATAGACAAGGTAGTGGACTATTTGAAAACAAGCCTCAAAGAAATGTGGTCTCATAGAATTCCATGACATGCAAATGCAATTGAAAGCTGCTCCTAGTTATTAGTTATGCAATGTGAAGTAATTGCATAACTGCTTAGGTTGACTTTGTAAAAATTATATTGTAATTGATTTTTTTTCATATATCAGCATCTAGTTGTTAGTTATGCAATCTGAAGTAATTCTTTGAGTTTGAAAGATGTGCAATTGAATGTAATCAGCGATATGAATATAAACTACATAATATAAACATTATTTTTTATGCTATTGTAAATTGATATTTAACCATTGCTCAAGATTAAATTTTCAAAGAGTTTAATCATGCACATGAGGATCAAATTAAATTTTGATTGTCAACTTCTATATATCAAATTATCCAATAATCAAGTTTATGTCAAAATACAAAAATGGCATCAAAGAAAAATCAAACAAAGTTTTACAAAATGTGGCATATGCCATCTCAATATCTATTCAAAATTTACATGCCAAAATGTCTATCTCATACTAAACTACTAGTGGATCATCAAAATTTGGCCTCTTTGAAGCACTCTTTGGCTCTAAAGATAGCTGCACAAGAAAAATTCAAACCACAATTAAGCTTAGTTATACTATATAATTTAAAATTGAATAATTAACATAAAAATCAATATACGTTGAATGTTAATTAAACTCTAAAATTGAAATCTTGATTACCTCAAATATACTTCTCTTCAAAGGGTCAAGAGTACTAGAATATTCCCCTCTCAAAGAACCAACCAAACCAACTTTTGAAATTTCAATCTATATACGTGAAAAGAAACATAAAATTGATCAATGTTAGCATACAATTTTTGGTAATAGCAACATATTTACCAAACACAAAATAAATAAACACATACCTCTTTAGGATGATCTTTTTCTTTATCTCCTTTAGTTGTTTCAACACCTCCTCCTTGAGGTGTTTCAACAACTACTCCTTGAGGTGTTCCAATACCTACTCCTTCAAGTGTTGTGACACTTGTCAACAATGATATATAGCTCATAACTGCCTGTACATAAAAATGACAAGTACATATGAAACTACCAATTTATGTTGATGTATGTATAATCAATATAAGATCTTAAAAAATATTAATTCAATTGAATTTTAGTTCAATTACCTTCCCCTTATCTAACATTGTGCCTCCATAGTCTGGACAAGGCTGCACCTCGCTCGCACTAGGTATTTCCTACAAGAGGAAAATAAGATAAAAATATAAGTTATTATATAATTTCATTAATGACAATTCAAATGAAAAGCAAGTATATAATAAAAAAATGTAAACGAGTGAGTGCAAAAATATATACTGTGTGCTATAAATCACCTGTTGAGCTCCTCCTTAGACATTAATTGTTAAATAAACCATGTAAATAAATATTAGTACTTTATACTCTCTTATTAATATTCATTTAAAAACAAATTCAAGTTATGAATTTACAACTTAAATAGTACCTGTGTCACTATTCCAACGTCCCCCTCTCTAGTAGGAGAGGACTCTATAGGGTGCACTCCACTGCCTTGTGTCTGATCTATAATGTCCACATCATGGAGGTCATAATCAGAAGTGTTCTAAAGCCCATTCAGGACAAATGGGTCTCCAAAACTACAAAAAACCTTGTTTGGGCCAAGTATTGGGACTCTTTTTCTATCAATGGCAAATCAATCCACTTTTGAATTTCTAAAAATCCAAAAGTGGAAACTAAAGTCTCTAGCTAGCACTTCGGTTCCTAACAAGTGTCTGCCTTTGACAGTTTATTTTTCGGGTCTAAAAGTGACTTTTATTGGATATTTTGACTTGTTCAACAAGGAGGTGTATTCAAAAACTTTGCAACTTGATATTTAATCATTTCCAAGTCTTCAAGATGCCTAAATCTACAAACACACAAGAAGAGAAGGAGAAATGTTGGATGTTAGGGCATGGGGGTTTGCCTTGGTCAAACCCCTTTTTAGGTAATTAAACCAAAATGAGGAAATAATCTAATAAAACATGCAATAATGGAGTTAATACCTTGCCATGATGGTTGATCTTGATTTTCTACAACAAAAGATGAAGATTTTTCACTTGAATGTCTAAAAATTGATCTTCAATGACTTGGAATGTTAAAACCCTAGCTTGCTTGACTTGAAGTGGAAGATAAATGATGAATGCAATGTGAATGAACTAAGAGATTATGAATTAGGGCTTAGATACTTATATTTATAGGGAATTCACTATATTTTCTCATTAATTGGATTTGTTTAAAGGTTAAAATGGAGAAAAATAAGACTTAAAATACAACTTCTCTCACTTAAACCCCGAAAATGGCTCAAATGGGACTAATTCACCATCAAGAGTGAATGGGTCCCACTTGGATGGGACTGACTTTCCCCTAATGGTGAATGGGTCCCATAGGGGCCATTTTTCTATCTGAAAGGTCGAGAGATAAGAAAATCAAGTTTCTAGATTGTTCTAGTAAGTTATTTGATCAATTTATGGCTCAGGATGCACAATATGGGGCCATAGGAGCCTATTAATGATGATGTAAAGGTCAATTAGGGCTAGGGACACAAATATCAATGTGAAAGTGTAATTAAATGCACTTTACATCACTAAACTAAGGTCCACAACCTAGAAAGGAAAAACATCTAATGTGAATGTGTAAGACAAATTACAACACTACATGCAATTAAATATAATTTATAATGTTTAATTAAGGGAAAATGGGCTCATTAAGTCTAGAGAGGTGCGAAAGTCTTCTACAACACTTTATAACATCTTCGCAAGATATTGTTAGATGCATTGTATTGAGTTTGCAAGGGTCCAAGACCTGATGTGGATGTGTAAAACACCTCACAACACCAAATCAATGCCTCATTAATTCCAATTTATCATCAATTAATCCCAAATAAAGCAAGCAAAAAGGGATTATTTTTCCATTTCCACACAAAGCTACATTGAAAAGTTGTCACCTTCATGGAAACTCACTTGTAAGCCAAATCCAGAAGTTTTAAAACCTAAGATCAAAGAAGAAGGAAGTGAAAACCTTGAGCCTCAAAACCACATTCAAAGACTTCAAAAATTTAGAACAGGACTATGTCACCACCTAGGGCATCTTAGTCCTCCTAGATGTATTTTTAAGAGATTCTTCCAGATCTGGTTTTGGCATTCGAAGATTTTGCATTGATCCCAAAAAATAGCAGTGGGACTAAGACAACAGTAAGGGCATCTTAGTCCTCCCTAGCACTTTTTGACAACATTTTTTTCATTTCTAGATTCCTCATCACATTTTGAGACTTACCAAGTACACATTCCCTAACTTGTTGTTGTTTAATTTCATCATTTGCATTCATTATTTGGCTTGCATTACTAGGTTTTGTGAGTTGAATATTAAAGTGTCTTTTCCAAGATTTTGCTTGGTGGTGAACCCTTCAAAACTTAAAGAACCCCCTCCTAGTTCTTCCTTGTTGAGAGTTGACTGACCTTTGAGGTTGATAGTCAATCCAATTTGGGTTCCTAGGACATTATTGAGTGGCTAAAGGAGAATAGTGGGCATTCCCCCACCAATTTTCTCTTTGGTTCAACTATATCTATTGAGTATATTTTATTATCTTATCCTACTTATCCTCATTTGAACTCTCATCTAATAAAATATGATTCCTCTTTATCCTCTACTAACAAATCTAATCTTTCGTGTGTATATTTAGTGTAGAAAAATGTGTCCTTTTACATTTTTGCACTTTTTTAGGTCATCCCTCTTGAAATTTTGCTTATTTATACCTTAGTTGGTCCTATTTTACATCCACAAGCCTAGTAAATTACATTTTTCTAAGGAGAATCCTGACATTTCATAAATAAAACTTCATAATTTAACAGTTTAGTTGTGTTCCAAATTTAGGGATTTGGGACTCATGCACCCAATGGGGCATATGGGTCCTCCCTATGTTTGGGCCCCAGTGTTTAAGTCATATTAAACATCACACTTTTTAAGGTATGTGTCCAAAGTTTTAGGTCCTAGGACTTATATGCCAAATTGGATGTACGAGTCATCCTTTAACCTAGGACCTAATTTAATTTAAATTCTTGGTGTAATTTTATTTTCCTCGGTTTAAATTTTCGAATGTCATCTTGTAGTATTGTAATTTTGAGAAATTAAACATAAACAACTATAAATACAAGGTCATTTCATTATGTTTCACCTAAGAATTTCAAGAGAGCATTCCTAAGGAAATTTTATGAGATTAAGAGAGTTCAAGAGAAAATCATCAAGCATTTGGAGTAATATTAAAGATCCAAGCATCATGTCAAATTATTCATGCATCAAGTGTGCTTGTGAGCTAACATTTGTGGTGGCTTCATGATTCAAGAAATCATTCAAGAAAAAGTTTCAAGCATTCAATCAAGAATCAAGGTCCACATTCATGCTAGCTATTTCACACAAGTTTGCAACCTTCATTTCAAGGGTTTGATGAGTTACATAATTGCATTTGTTCATTCATCATTAGTTCCATTCATATTTCATTTCTCATTAAGGTTTAAATACAAAAATGGGGTTTGACCAAAGAAAACCCCCATTCCCTAACAAAAAAACATTTTTCTCCCTCTTGATGCATGTTTCCAAATCTAGGTGAATTGGAGCTTGAAGATCCTTTGAAGACAAAATTGCAAAAATTATCAAAGTTGTCAAGAAGTTGTCATCTTCATAGAAAATCACCTACAAACTAAGATTCAAACTTTCAAGGCTTGAAGATTGGATAATAAGCAAGCTACACAAGATCACTAGAGGCTACAAAATATCATTTCAATCCTTGCAGGTGGACTCATATTCCTAACTTGGAATATTAGCTCCTGATAATTCCTTTTAGTAGAATTCAACAGTGTCAGATCTGGGTTCAAAAGATTTAGAAAGATCTTCAAAAACCTTATTGTAGGACTCATAGACCTAGTCTAGCATATTAGTCCAAGTGTAGCCCTCAAAAAGCATTTTTTAGAGTTTGCAAATTTTATTTTGGCATCTTCATTCCACCAATTTTCGAGCACTCTTCCCTTTAGTTTATCATTCATATTTTATATTTTAAAGTTCCTAGGTTACATAGTGAATTTGCATAATTATTTTCATTCCTACTATTGAAGCATTATTTGATGGTGAACCCTCATCCAATTACACAAGGAACCCACTAGATTTCTCAATTGATCTGATTCACCTAAGGGTTGATAGTCACTTCGTTAAGGGATCTAGTTTCCTAATTAAATAGAAGGATAAATATAGAGGATTATCACACCTTCATTTTGGTGAACATTATCCCCCTTTCATCTCCCCATTTTTTCATTCATTTCAATTTGGAAAACTTGACCTTTAGACCCTTAAATTTTTTATTGGGGACCACTGTAGCCCTATATCTAGGTTGCACTAGACTTGCATTAGATTTGAATTAGTTGCATTGCATTTAGGGCTCCTAAATTTTACATTAGTGAAAAGTACATATAGGTCAAGCATTTTTGCATGTTCATATCATTCCATTTCACAAAAAAATTAGAAAAATTATGTTGCTATTGCATCATAATTACATTTAGAATGATTCTTCATTTATTTAGTATTAGATTTTCATTAAAATTGCATCTCAAAATAGATTATTTTTCCCTCTATTTCACATTTTCATATAAATCCAAATGAATACAAATTTGTAATTGCAAACAGTCAATTAAACACACAATATAGAGACATAGAAATCAGTTCAAAATTTGGTGATTCGGTCTTAAAAACCCTAACTAGGACTCATATGCCCATCTAGAAATACTAGTCCTTGTATAGTTCTTTTTGGTAGATTCTTGAGTAGTTTTTTCTCTCTATTTTTCATAGTCAAAACCTTCCAAAAGCCCTAAGTGGGACCCATATGCCCAAGTAGGCATACTTGTCCCTGATTAGGACTAAGTTAGCATTTTAGAGCATTGAAATTTTTTTATTTGTGCTTCTATTTGTTGCCTTTAGGTTACTATTTCAATTTGAAAAATTATTTTCATTGGTAATCTTTTAATAATTGGTTTCATTTTAAGTGCATTTGTAAACATACAAATTGGAATCAAAGCATATCATTTATCTTGTGTTCATTGCATTCATCTTGCATTTATTATCCTTCATTGATTGTCCCTTCTATGAGCTTTACAACTTGGTCGCCTATTACTAATACTATAATGAGACGTAGTTCAAGACTCATTTCACCCTAAAATAGTACACTCATCATGGATCTTGGGTTATCTATCTCTTTCACTCATAGTGTTGACACTTGTTCACTAGGTATGGACCATACCTTTGACAACTCTTTTCCTATGCCTACCTTACCTACAAGCAATGTCACAAGTGATGAAACAGTGGTTAATAGTGTCACTCAAGAAAAAATAATCCAAATCTATGAAGAATCAACATGTCTACAAGACCTTGTGATTACTAAAAATATTTCCAATACCACAATCCCTACAATAGATAATATATATCAAATGATTGAAAGTGTAAATGGAATAGATATTGCACATAAATTAGCTCACATTTTTTTTAGAAACCTTACCTCAATGAATAGTTGTGCTCAAACTTCAAACAATGGTCCAAGTGAAGGAGGAATTCAAATTCCTCCCCCTACAACCATTTCCTTTATTCCTACCTACACTAACCCTCGAGTTACAACAATGATGCAATGTACTAGCAATGTCATTCCTACCTTGGGTATTTCCACTAGCAATCCTTATACCTTTTTTAGTGTATGAAAAAATATCCCTTTTTCACACTTAAGTTTGGAATTATTAACATTAAAATAAACATAATGTTACCTTTATCTAGTTTTGTAATTTTTTTTACACATTCACATTAGGTTTAGGGCCCTTTTTAACTAAATAGACGTAATTTTTCCTTAACTTACTATTGTAAAGTATATTTACTTACACCTTCACACTAAGTTCTGGTCCCTCTTACATTTATGAGCTTCACATCATCATTAATAGGCCTCAGGATGAATAATAAAGGATGAATATTAAATTATCCTAAGGCTTATTTCAACCAAAATCACAACATAGTCAATAAATATACTTAATATTCTAACCCCGGACATTTCCTCAGCTTGAAAAGCTATGGTGGGACCCACATGCCACCTTAGGTGTATGCATCCCCCTAGATGGGACCTATACACCACCTTGGGAGTATGAGTCCCATTTGGCCCCTTTTTAGGGTTTTGAGTCAAAAATCAAGGTTTTGAATTCAAATTTTATGAATCTCAGCATTTTGGATCTTATAAATGGTAAATTAGATGGAATTCCTATATAAACAAGGCTTCAAATCATTATTTCACCTAGAAATAAAGATTCAAGCATCCTAGGACTTCATAAGAGCATTATAGAGTATTCAAGAAAATTTCTAAGGAATTCATGGGAAATTTTCTTCATCATTTGTTGCAGCAATCAAGATCCATTATCATGTCAAAGGCGTGATTCATCATGCATGTGGTTTTGAGCTAATGTTGTGATGTATTGTTCAAGATCAATTCAACTATTCAAAGGCATTATCTTTCATCAAGAACCATCATCAAGATCTACATCCTTTGAGGCCACTTCATTCTTGTTTGCAAATCTACAAGGTTCCAAAAAAGGTTCTAGAATTTCACCTTATATTTCATGTTGATTTCATTCACATTTCATTTCTCATTAATGTTTTATTACCAAAACGGGGTTTGACCAAGGAAAACCCCCATTCCCTAAGAAATCAACATTTTTCTCCTTCCATGTGTGATTGCAAATCTAAGTGATTTGGAATTTGAAGATCCTATGTAGACAAAGTTGCAATATTGAACAAATTTTTCAAGGTTGTCATGGAGTTGCCATCTTCACAGAGAGTCACCTATAAGCTAGAATTTAAGTTGTTGGACTAAAAAATATGGTAGAAGAGAAGCTATAGCAGACCACTGGAGGATAACCGAGTTTTAGCCAAACCCTAAAACTTGGACTAAATCGCCAACATGGGCATATGAGTTCTAGTACAATACATTTTCCTTTTTTTAGAAGATCTAGATCAGTCACTTAGAGATTTCAGTTCCTACATAGAAACCCTAGATTGGGATTAAATCACCTAGTCTGGCGTATGATTCCTAGTGAGCTTCAAACAATAGAATTTCAAGGTTTCAGAGCTTGTTTTGACCACATCATTCTTCTAGGTACCTTTCTGTATCTTATTGTTTAGTTATCTAAATTCAAGTTTTATTTTCTAGGTCATTTAGTTAGATTTGCATAGTACTTTCATCTCTTTATTTTTAAGCATTTTCTTAGTGGTGAATGCCTCTTTAATCACACCTAAGGAGACCTTGTAGTGTATCTCTTTCCCTAACTCGATGACTAGGGATAAATCTATAGGGTTTCCATGAATGAACTCGAGTGAAATATAATAGGTCTTAAACCCTAGTTCCATCTCCTAGAAGGTGGAACCCTATTTCCTTGTGTTCATTTTGGTGAACCAGACCTTTGTCTTAGAATTAGGTGTTGTACACCTTGCATAATGTTTGTAATGTTTTATTTATTTATTATGTGTGTGGTACACCTAGGGGTTTTCTAGGTGAACGTGCATCACAAGGAGTTATAATGTTGGGGCCACTTTGTTGTATGTAACATTGGGGCATGTAATTGTCAAATGTAATTATTTAATATTGGGGGAATAATAAAATAATAAAGTACCCAATATTAAATGTGGGGTCACATGATGTTGTATGGTTTTGGTCACATGGTTTATGTAATACCACTTGGTGGTTTTGTGGGAGCTTGTTTCTATAAAAGCAACCACATGGGTAGTTGTTTAGGGTTGGATCAAAAATTGGTCAAGGTTGGACAGTTTGCTGCAGGTTAGCAGGTTGAGCTTGTGCATGTGTGAGGGTTTGAAGCATGGCATGGGATGTGTGGATTTATGCTTGGTCACATGGAATGCATGGATAGCTTGTGCTTCAGAAGTGTTCATGGAGTCTCTGTAGATGTATTGTAATGGGTTTTTCATTGCTGAATAATATATGGAGTGTGGATGCTTTTGGAGGCTGGGTTTTTCCCTCTTGAGGGTTTTCCCAGGGTATATCTTGTGTCATCTTTGATGGGTATGTTGTCTATTCTCTTGCATGTTGATGTTGATTATTTTACTTGCATGTTTTCAGATTTGGGTTATGTGGAAATTGTCATTCTATGGCTGCATAGTTTCCTTACACTTTGAACCCAATATTTTTGATTTGGAGTGCATTAAAGTCCTACATTTAACTTATATTAACTTTGTATTAGATCTTGTGTTAATAGTTAATTTGCATTTATGTCTTCTAAATCTTGCATTAGTGAAAGTCCATAAATGTTGCATTTTTGCATCTCAAATCATCTAATTTTATTGAAATTCTACAATTGCAAACAATCAGGTGAACATACAAACCATAAAACTTAACATTCACTAAGAATTTGCTAAAATTAGTGTCAAAACCCTAATTTGGTACTCCTTTGCCCCTCTGGACAATTTAGTCCCAATACAGGTTATTTTGCCTGATTTTTGGGAAGTTTGTGTTGTGTGTTTTAGAACATTCAAACTTGTCAAAAACCCTAACTATGACTCATATGCCCCTTTGGGTGATTTAGTCCCAGATCAGACCTAAAACTGTCTTTTATAGCATTAAAAGCATCATTTCTATGTTCCTTTTTGTTGCTAAACTAAATAATTTTTTCAATTTACTAATCTTCTTTTTTGTTCATTTCTTAAACGTAAATGCATATTGGAACCAAATGAAGGCTTCTTATCCATCAACTATATTTCCATGTGCTCATATAAATCTTGGTCATAAAGCAGCATCAATTGGAACTTGAACAAGAGATTTTCTTCAAATAGTAAAAGAGAACAAATATTACTGGGCCCATGATCTAAATCATGCCACTACAAATTTTTAGAGGTAGTAGTCAAATAATCGTTAATCTAATAATATCAAACATTTTTATAACCTCTTGAAAATAGAAGTAGACGCATATCTATGTTATTCCAAGTGATAAATGACCACTTGGTTTAACATCTACAATATTAAAAAAATATTTATTTTATTGGAGTAAGGTTGAAGATTGGTTAAGTCAATTCAAGCCTCCAATTTTCTTCTCAAAAGAGAAAATGACATTAAAATTCCCATGTAAGATCTAAGGAACAAAGGAAAACATAAAATGAACAAAAAAAATATCATAACAAGAAGATACTTATAGGAGCATAAATATTGAATAAAAAATCAAGCTTTTAGAATTCAAACAAGTACCAATAACTAAAATAGAATGATTACTTGCTAACCAAATAAAAGTTGTAAATCAGTGAGGTCCAAAAGGCAACTAACCCTCCTACAAAACCTTGAGCTCAAATGCACTAACACTGACTAGCTTACCATACTATAGAAGAATTAACTTATATTCCTCGAAAAAAAGTTTCATTTCTCCAAGGAAAACAATATCAAGCTTATAAATCTAAATAAGTTATCAAATAAATCTGTGATGAGGGGCACGACCTAAACCCTTAACATTCCATGAGAGAACTATATTTTTTGGGGAAACAAAGATGTGAGAATCTAAAGTGTGAGTGTTCTTAAATTCAACCAATGTTTCCCTAATAATCCTCACTCTCTCTTGATCACTTTTCTAACCCACTTTTAAGACTTTATTTGCACCATTATTTTTAATATTTTTTGTTGGGGATTCAATGGAACAAGTTTTTTTCTTTTTTATAATTATAGTTGTTATCATATGTATGAAGAGCATATGAAATTACACAATCGATAGAATTTACAACTCTATCTATTAAAACTAGAATTTTGGTAATTAATCCAACTTGAAGATTCCCCCTTGAATGATTCACATGACATACACATTTCAGACGATGAGTCTCTACTCCTATTCTGCACTATAGAAGAAATTTGATCATATGTCAAAAAAACATGACAAAATCAAATTAGACTAAATTATTTTTACCTATAATTTTCTCCATCAAAATCTACTATTAATATACGCTTTTGATTTTTTTTATTTTTATTTTCTAAAAAGAGTTTAATAGTTGAATAACATCAAATCTAAAATAGAAAATATCAAACCTAAAATACAATCTACAAGAAATTCTAATTTTAATGTTTGGTCGTAAAATACGTCCCTCTTGACGTACAGTTTTAAAATAAAAGTGCCTCTGAAGACCGCCAAAGTCCTTTTGCCGCCTCTTGAATTGTTGCCTGTTCAACGCGCCATTGTTTTACTTTGAATATCACTCTTGTTGAGCGCATTTCAATATTGACCTATTCATATGCTTGCACTCCGTTGTCTATCTCTATAAATACCATTTACTTTCTTTATTCATCACCATTCTCGATCTTCGCTCAGTATCTCGCAAGACATTCACCCAGCTTCTCTTTCTTTATTCGTAAACCGAACACGTTTCATTATTTCAAATTCGTATGGCGATATCAATGCTTCTGAAAATTATGGTAGTGCTGCTTGTGCTCAACGTTATGTTTTCCCTCGCTGTGTCTGCGCGATCTATCCCTAAGGAAAAAGTGAATACAAATGCGGGCATGTATAACAATAAATCGATTGATAATCTGCTTGAAATTGTGGAGATGTTAGCGTCGTGTCCTAACTGTGCAGGCCACATTCCGGATCCGACTTGCTGCAGTAGATAAAACAAGATTGACCGGAGTTATTGTGAATTCGACTTCCTATTCAAGATTTTCCGCCATGAAATTTCACGACACTTGTACATTGTTTCGATATTTTGTGATTCGCGGCGACAGAGAAATATAATAAATTCCCTCCCATTAATCACTGAAACATTTCATAAGTCAGAACGCTTTCATCTATATGGATTCATAAATGATACGTGTAACATTTCAACTGATTTTTGCTATGGGGTCCCAAAAGCTACATGTCTAAAAAGTGAACAAAGTTTCGACATATAATACGTGATGGATTATAAATTGATGAGGATTTATGCATTGGATCTGATCCAATCTTTAGTAGACTCTATACGTGTTAGAATGCATATTTGTTACATAAAATACTATATTAAGACTTAAATTTTTTTTTTACATAAAACCTATAATGTTAAATCGGAATGAAAGGAGAAACAGGAAAAATATAATGATGAAGCATGACATTTTGAACTTCATCTTTCTAAAAAGTCTCTAATAATCTATTTAGTATAATTAATTCCTTACACTAAATGTTAATAAGATTGAGATTGGCTAAATCATGAGGACAACTTGATAGCACTCCAAGACAATCATATGAAAACATTTTGGATCATAATAGTCTTGATATTAAATGCACAATATTTTATTTACTAGACCATTTTTTAGGATCTTGATTATTAGAATTCTTAAGGGTCAGCAATTGATATTCTCTTATTCACTCCACCATGCATCCGGATTGACTTACATGATAAGAGCCTTGAGCAAACAACCCTCTACCTATTACTAAACATAAGAAATCACTAAAGGTTAAAGGGTCACTCATTTGAAAAAGATAAGCAATTTAGGTGACCTCAATCTCATATGATAAGAACTTACCCTTTAAATGTGTGATGTCCCTTTAATCATTTAGTAAACCACAAGATCTTAGAACCTATAAATTTGATTGGATCACCCTTGGATGTATACACTAAGCTCATTTCTTTTCTAATTTAATGATCGTAACCAATAAGAATATATCTAACATAGAACACATAAAAGTAAATGAATTAGGACCTACCATAATGTTGACAAGACAATAACCAAACGAATCACAAAACCCCTAGATTGGCATATTCCTTCTGAGACTATAGATTACATTCTTCGTCCAAAGGCTCATCAAACATATCAAGAAGTTCTATGAGCCAAACCATCTTGCCACTCCACAATAAACCAATTGGTTTTTCCATTTATAGGCATCATTGTTGTTCTCTCGAGATCATTATGTCACTATTTACTATGATAGCATTCAATGGTAATATTAAAAAGGTAAAATTATATTTAAAGAATAGTGGTCACCACAATAAGACATCATATTCAATAAATATATTTTTGGGGTAGTTGTGGTTTTGATTTTGTATGGAAGAATGTAATTTTCTAATAATTTAGCATAGTACTTCTAGTGGAGGTCATAATTAGTCCTTTATAGGAGGGATACTAAAGTGATAGGTTAAAAAAATTAACGAGTTTTCCAATAAAAAAAATATGTTACCAAAGTTGTAAATTATATTAGCTTATCTAATTTGTTTCTTAGTTTTTTGTCAAAGAGAGTTATATTCATCATTTTTTTGCAAATTCAAAGGTTTAATGTGTTCTTTCTAATAAAAATATATTATTAAAATTATAAATTATATTATTTATATATATTATTTAGAATCTCATACTTTATATAATTTGATTTTAGTTTTTGTTATATATTGTGATATTAATGGATTCATCGAATTTGTGTAAATGTAAAAGTTAGAAATATTTTATTGCAGACATTGAAATTTTTTATGAAATTGATACAACGTATTTTTTGTGCAATTTAAAAAAAAAAATTGTTTAGGGAATGTGGATTGGTTTCTACTAATTTTCTTGATAGTTTTTTTTTAAAAAGTGCGAGGGAAAATAAGGGGAAAATACAAAGCCAATCAAATGGAACTAGTAATTTTTTTGAATATATATGAGTATACAGACAAGGTGCAATATGGTTAGTGGTGATGTAGCAAAACAATAAATTTTCAAGAAACTTATGTAAAAGAAAAAAAATTAAATTTTACAAAGTTAATATTAATTTTTTAATATTTTTCTAGAAAATTAGTTGGTTTGTGATGTTTGAATTGGTCGATGTTGATTTTGTTATTAATCTCTTAACCCATTTAAAAAATATAATAGAAATAAGGGTATAACAGTCAAATAACATGAAGAAAAAAGTTAAATTATTGTCTAATGTTTATGGGTATGCATAGTGGATGCATTAACAATAAATATTCTAACTTTATAAAAATAAAATGTAATACAACAAAATATTAAAGTACTTTAATTTTTTATGTACACCAATAATGATAGACACTTGGTTAAGGGCCAACTCATGCAATCAATTATTTTTTAATCACTCCTTCATATCATGTATTATGTACTTTGCACTAGCCTACTAGATATGAATGAAAAATGTGGAGGCATATGAGAGGCTGAAATATAGTAACTAACACCCTAATCAAAACATCCTCACACTTATAATTATAAATTGTTAAGAAATTCATAGGAGACATAAATTAATTAAATACATAATTGATGGCATATGTTCTTACTACACCAAGGTAATCTCTCCATGCTTACTATCTTTGTGAGGGAATTTAGAATATTTTCTTGGTGTCAAAATTTGACAAAATTACCTTACCATATTTTCCATAAAGTGATACTCAACATTAAAATTATTAGTATGAGAATGGTACATATAATTCCTATCCAAATAAATAATAATTTAACCTCTACAACTAATTCTATAAATCCTCCAATAAAAAAAGATGACTTAATAAAGTCCTTAAGAATAATCCCTCCTTGAAAGAATAAGTAGAACCCATTTCATCTACTTTGCTGGTGGAAAAAGTATCTATCAACTACCTCTTACTCATCCAAGTCACTGCACTAACAAATAGAGAGAGTACATAGTCATTTTGTTGACCTTGAGCTTTTCTAATCACTTGCTAAATCTACATCAACAAATCCCTATATGTCTAATGGCATATCTACATAATCAGTACAATGAAATTATTAATAGTAATAAGAGTTCCCTCTAAAATATATTTAAACACTATTAGAATAAGTCCATTTTTCATTATAAAGCTTATACATAAGCCTAATAAAATATTTAATTTCTTGGGGAGTATTAGTGTTAGTGAAACTAATTCCATACATTAAGCTACAAATGGCACTACCATAGAGAATATTATACATATCCTCAAAATGATCATCTAGTTTGGGACACGTTTCCAAAGAAATATTAGTTCCAATAGAAAATAGAGTACTCATGTGTTTGCAATTATGCATACTAGACTAGTAAAAAAGAGTAGAAATAGAGTTACTTAGAACTAACTATATTTTTGTGTGTACCAAATCATCATTGATCTTCATACCAAGAATTTATTTTGTAGCACCTAAATCCTTGATATCAAACATAGTAGAATTTTGATTTTTAGTTCCCTTATCATCACCTTATTACTAACAATAAATAAATTTTAATCCCCATACAAGATGATGACTATAATATAATTATAAATAATATTAAAATAAAAATAATGATCATATCACTCTTATTAAATTCCATAATCAATGCAAACACATCAAACTTATCATATGCCATTTTGGTGACTATTTCATACCCTAAAATGATTATTTCAAAATGTAAACTATATCTATTGAGTATATTTGATTATTGTTGATGCTTTAAATTTGTAGGAACATGGCCTTATGGGAAACTCAGTTAATGGGGAGACCAATTGCACTAAACTAAGTAATCTCTAGGTTTTAAAGAAGTCGGATCTTCATACATTGGGGGGTGAAAATGGAAAAGGAAACATATATACATAAATAAAATCTAATGATAAGGTGATACACCAATATTCCAAGTAAATAGGCACAATAAATTTTCCTATTAGGTAAGATTTGAAGGCCCGTTCAACAATCTACATGCTCAAAAATAATAGAAAGAAGAGATGAAATTCTAAAGAAGTTAATCAAATATCATAATACAACTTCCATATGCATTCACTGAACATGAAGAGTACAAAACATGATCTAAACAACCAAATTATATTGAAATTATAGAATATTTGTAGATAAACTACTCATTACAACAAACTAGCACAGTATAATGTTTTATCAAATAACTAAGAAATAGAGAGGTCAAACAGATTGGCACAATCTGGAAGTCTTAATACAAGAAATAAAGATAATAAAAAGACTGGGAATCTTTTAGTGATTTATCTGTGTATTTTTAACCCTTTTTCCAAGAGACTAAGTAGTATATATAGATTTTTCCACCACTTGAATGATAGATAACAAAAAAGATTCCCAGGCATGAGTTGTGTTGCTCCTTGCAATGATTTTCTCCAAATAGATGCAACAAAAAGGTACAGAAACGACATTCTATTGCCTTGAATAAAGTGCACCCTCTTTCAAATGACGGCTATAGTCTGAGAATGGAACTGGAAAAATTCTTCTAAAGACATGTGCCAAACCACCTAAGGAGTTGATTAGGACACATGGCATAGAGGCAGGGCTTCTCATTCAAATATCGTTCCCTTGTGACTATGGTTCCCACAAAGATGACACATGGTGTGGTCTTCACTTTAAGCATTGAATACAAGGTCCGCCTAAAGGTGTCTGTGGAAGATGCAATATGGTACCCAAGTGGAGCTCAGAGACGAAGCAAGGGAAAAGAACTCTTAAAAGTGCATGCTACCGACATGTGGTGCAAGCAAACAAAGTTGCCACCAAAAGGGATTGCAGTGAGGTGTAAACATATAATGCACAAGCTGAAGATTATGCAAATCCAAACAAAATATACCTAGGGGGTGCTTTAAGGATTATTTAAATCCATAGCTTTTGGTGACTAACAAGGGGCAGTTTTCCTACGAAATGAGAACCCAAAAAATCCTAGTTTTAACATTAGAACCATATCCATCGGACAACACTTAGATCTTAGAAAGGGAATTATATAGAGGTAGCCAATAAACCTCAAATGGTATTGATAAGGCACACAAATTCAATTCTGCCTCATGCAAATTTATAATTTCCTTGAATGGCAGCTTTGCAGAGATCTTGATCCCAAACTCTAGCTAGAAAAGAAGTTGTGTTAACAAATGGATGGCGCCTTCAATGTTTGCTACCATGGGAGGTTGATCGAATGACTAGGAAGCAGATAGATCCTGCTAATTTTCTTCTATTTTTTCTACAATAGGCTCCACTATGGCCACTAATTTGTTGGAGAGAAAAGGAGAGGGCAAGACCATCTGAGTCAAATGAGAAAATTGCATCTACATATGATTCATAGTCAGAATCAATGTGACCAATCAATTGTTAGCTTGGAGGATCACTGCATGATAATGGATGAATTCCTTTTCCTTTTTGGTAGCCAACCTACGATCATCTATTCCTGCCTTTCCCATGTTTGCATTTGTCACTATGTACAATTTTCCTAGCAATTGCTCAGCCTCGGACACCTTTTTAGTAATAAATTGTGGGGCTTGATCAATTGTACCATTCACTTTCTCACTTAATTTCACCACATCCACCATGAATTGTAGTGTTGGATGAAAGGATAAACAAAAAGACTTAACTTTCTCCTAGTAGGAAACATAGACTTAACTTTCTCCTAGTAGGAGACATATAACTATTGCACCACCAAGAGAAGATCTGGTTGAGGAATAGAGGACTGGGAAGGAATTTTTAAAAGATTTATATCAACCTCCTTTGACCTAATTTATTCCATCACCTCCTCAATATTCTTGTCCAATGCAATGATTTGTTCTTTTCGAGTTGTCAACTATGCATCTTTTCTTTTGAACAGCGTCTCAGCTTGATTTTGGGTTCCACATTATTTTTCCAGAGAGAAATTTATCTCTCGAATCTCTCCTTTTCAAATGCAGCCCATTGGTCTTGAAACTCTTTATCCTTCTATTGCATTTATTTCTCCAATTAAGATTGTTGATCTTGAAGTTCCTTGTTTTTCTCCTACAGATTAGCACCCAAGTTTGGATCCTGGGATTGGAACTTTGTAAGTTCCTCCTAGAGATTGTCCTTTTCTATTTGCGCTTGTTGAGAAAAGTGTGCAATTTCAGCAACTTTAGCATTTTCTCTCTTCAAGAGGATCTCCACTCTTTCTTTGAAATTCTTGAGCTCCTCTTCCCTCTTGGTCAATTGACGACTATGCTTAAAAAGTTTGTATTCACAACCCACTGTGTTTCTTACATTAGTTCAACCTTGTCCTATGGTCGGGCTTGGTGTAGATTGATCCCTACAACATGGATTATGTAATCTTTGGGTTGCATCTACCCTTGAGGTTTCATGTTGTTGGGATTCATGGATGCAAAAATTAATGACCCTTGACCCTCATTAAAGAGGGTCTACATGAATGGCTCAGCGGGTCTTGCAACATCCTTTTCTTTTCTTTTCTAGGCTCTCCTAGCCCGCACCATCTTAGACATCCTATTTGTCCCAAAGAATTATGATGGTGACTCAATCTATTCGCCAAAAAAGGGTGAAATAGGAGGAAGAGAAAAAGGGAAAGAAATCATCATAGATTCAGATGATGTTTTCTTTGGATGAGTGATCATTAATGGAGAGAAAGGGGGAATTCTATGCAAGGCTCTGGTGAAAGGGAAAGCAATGGAAGAACTCACAAGGGGTGGTGGCATGGACTGCAGGGATGCAAAGGTCATTATTTGTTGGGTAGGTTGGGTTGAAGTTGACATTATAAAAGAAAAAGGGTTTACAATAGATGGTTTAGATGGGGCCCTAAAAAAAAGATGGAAAAACCCATGGGGAAGAAAAAACTACCTGTCTGGTGGGGGAAGGAAGACTGAGAGGAACCTTCTACAGGTGTGGAAGTAGACAATAATAGGGCGACACTTGAGGTAGTCAGAGATGTAGACACAACTGGGTTAACTAAAGACTGAGATGTGAGAAGAGGAGGAGAGAAAAGTGCATGTATCATTGAACACTCTGACCCTTGGCTCATTGTCGCAAGTACTTTCGAGCTTTCTCCTGGTGTGACATTGGCATGTAGCCTCTTCTCTAGTGGAGAATTGTCCATGTCCATAACTTCTTGAGATTTTTGAGACACTCTAGGTCTCTTAAGGATGTATGTATGTGGTTGCAAGACTACCGCATGTGATACGGTTACTTGTGCACTCAACAAATTTTCATCGAGCCCTTCCACTGATTTTTCACCTCCCTGTATTTGAGCCTTCTTTGCCTCTCTAGCTCTTATTATTGAATATGCTTTCTCTAATTCTATTTCTTCATCTCCCTCAACGCTAGTGTCTTTGTGCTCTTTGTTCCAGATATCATCAAACTTGTCATCCATATCTAGATCCTGGTACTTGGCCTTAAGACATTTGGTCTCCTACCGATAAACCCAGAAGTTGGCAATCTTCCCCTCACTCCAGTGGTTCTTAACTATTTCATTATAGAGGGTGGTTTCAATTTTGCAACTGTTATTGGCTTTAGCCAAAGGGTAATAAAAAGATAGCCATGCTGACCTTCCCATCTCTAATGGAATATAGGCTAAGTCAATGGATTTCGTCGAGCCTCCCAGTAGGCTTGAGGGCTATGAGTCACCTTGATGTTGAGATTCACTAAGTCATATTCAGGATTGTATTCCCATTTGTCACATATCAACACCACCCCCAAATAAGTAAGCTTCATAGATAGCGGACCTTTTCTCTAGTTCTCCATTATTACCATACCAAAGCTTAAGGGGCATCAGAAAAAACTTTTCTAATGCTTTCCCTAACAAAACCTATGGTCTATAATGGCTAGTTTCCTAAATCTTTAAGGGCCAAGACCCTACTTGTTACAAAGACTACGATTCAGAATGGTTCCTTAGTAAAACCACACATCCTGAAAAATGAAATGTCCAGTATGAGGAACCAGTCATAGGGAGGGACAAAAAATTTCATCCATCTCACTTACTCAGCGGAGAACCAGAAATAGCCAACCTGACCCTCTTTATCAAAATATTGCAATATTGGAGTAAAAAATGACTCAAAAATTGCATAATAATCATGAGTCATAGAAAGGAAATGAATCCATGCAAAAAGTGGCTTCCTCACCCAATTTTCATCAAAACTGGACAAATCCATATGCTCTATAAAGAAGTCAAGGTTTTAATGAAAAAACTATGACTGAGAAAAGAGGAAAACCTGAATTTATACTACGTTTGATACTCCTTGAATTGGTGCAAGATCTCCCAAACAATGGCCTCAGCAAAGTCATACTAGAATAGGGGATTTTTTTTCTTAATTAGAAACCCATACCCATTTGAAACTCCTCCACCATATTGTCACTGTCTAGGCCATAAAAAAAATCCAACATCAAGAAGATTTGTTGTATGTTTGGATTGAAACTGATGTTCCCAACCAGAAACTAAGGTGCATGCTTCTCTCCCTTGGGCCTTTTTGTTTCATAATTGTAAAAAATTTGGGCCTAGGTTTTGGTCTTCTATAAATTGTCCAATTTATTTATGGAGAATCTCTTGGAAACCTCTAAAATATGCCTCATGGGGATACATATCATATCCCGAATAGCCTCAACACTAATTACTACTCTCAAGTTCCAGCCTTTTATGATTCCTATATCCGATTTGAAATTTTGGGCACATTCGTGAACCAACTCTGGGCAGTGATGCACTAAGTGAACCATATAATATGGAAGACTGTAGAATCATATTTTGTACCCAAAAGACTCTTTGTCTTTAGTCTCAGCCTATTTCATTCTTTCACAGGCTACTTCCCTAAGAGTCTAAGGGTTGGTTTTGAGCTTAGAGTCATAGACATTATCCCAATCATCTGCTATCTAGACTTTTTTTCTATGAGAAATCTTCTATGAGACCTTTGTGTGAGGCCACATTGGATTTTTTGGCATCCACTCCGAAGCATAAGAGATATCACCAAAAAAATGAGACATTAGTGCCACCATGATGGAGTCTGATAAGATTCTAACTATCTCTTCTTGTGCTTCCATCTTAGGATTTTGTGCCATCTCAGGACTCTGTGAAACTTTTGTAAACACTTAACCTCTCTCTGCAACTCACACTCAGGGATTCTTACTCAGTGAAATGTATACTCAACCCTCTTCGTAGTTCTCTTCTTTTGCATGCAACATTACCCTTTTCTAAAACTAGAGTTGGAAACAACAAATTATTTTAGCAATAAATTAGCATGTACTGCCAACTCATCCATTCATGCAAAATGAATTCCTACCCTTTGGAAAATACATTAATTCATAATGATGATTAGCCATCATGTACTATGGTGCCACTCCTTGGGAATTTGAGCCAAAAATTAAAGGTGTACAAATCATTTCACATGCTTTACACTTAATAACTTTATGAGAATGATCAAGCAAAAGATGTAATGATTACACAAAAATATTTTGATTTGATCTTTGCAGATTGAATTGCATCCATAGTTAGGAACTTGGAACTTGACTGTGTGGATTACCACTTTCACATGTTACAAGTCTTAGCTGATTAATTATGCCATCTTAATTCACACGTAGAAATCACAACTTGGTGGGATTTTTGAGTTTACAACCTGATCAACATCATGCTTATTGCACACATCATACTCCTTGTACCATAGAAAAAAGGAAAATTTCTTGATATGGGAATAATTGATGAAAAATTGGACTTAATGAGGCCTTGATTTAGTGTTACGAGGTGTTTTACACATCCACACTAGGTCTTGGACCCTTGTAAAACTAAATAAAATGCATTTATGAATGTCACATAAAGGTGTTGTAAAAGGACTTACACCTCTCTAGACTTAATATACCCATTTTCTTGTAATTCAACATTATAAAATGTATTTTAATTACATTTCAAATCAATCGAAGGCTTGTAAAAATAAAATTAGTAATCTATTGTTGTAATGTAGTCTTACACATTCCACATTGGATGTTATTACCTTTCTAGGCTAAGTGGACCTCATTTTGAGTGTTGTAAAGTGCATTTAATCCACACTACATTGAATTTTGTGTCCCAATCCCTAAGTCACCTTTTCATCACCATTAATAGGCCCCAATGACCACATATTGTGCATCCTGAGGAATAATTTGATTAAATACCCGATGAAATCAACATAAGAACTAGAATTCCTCATTCCCCAACAACCTAGCTGGCAAATGGGCCCCTCTATGACTAATTCGCCATCTGTGGTGAATGAGTCCCTAGTAGGTGGGATTGAGGGATTCCACCCAAGGGTGGAAAATTAATGAATCCATTAGATCATTTGTGAGTTTTGAAGCGAGGGAAAATCAGTGTGTTAGTTTTTAAAGTTCCTATTTTCTCCATGTTAGCAGGGGATCAATTGGCTGGAAAGGAAATAGGAAGTGAATTTCCTATAAATACAAGTCTCTAAACCCTTATTTATATCTCTTAACTCATTCACAAACCATTCTTCATTATTCATCTATCATTCTTTTGTTTCAAGTCAAGCAAGTTAGGTTTTACCATCTCAAGTCACCAATATATCATTTTCAAATATTCAAGGGTAGATTCTTCATGTTGTTGCAGCTCAATCCAAAATAAATCATCATGGTAATGTACTAATCCCTTCATTTCATGTTCATTGTCCATATTATTTCTTCATTTGGTTTAATTACCTAAAAGGAGTTTATTAAGGCCAAACCCTGTGCCCTAGCATCAACATTTCTCCTTCTCTTCTTGTGTGTTTTACAAATTTAGGAATCTTGGGCTTGGAAATCATTGGGATCAAGTTGCAAAGTTGTTTAATACATCTCATTGTTGAATAAATTGAAAACATCAACAAAAGTCATTTGGAGACCAGTGGGAGATTTTGAAGGTAGGCACTTGTCGGGGAACCGAGATTCTAGACATGAGACTTAGGTTTCCACTCTTGGGCTTGTAAAAAATTCAAGAATTTTACTGATTCAGCATGAATGGTGAATGATTCCCCGGGGAATTTTAAAACAAGGTTTTCACGGTTTGGAATTACCCATTTGTCCCTACCATGGACTCTAGAAATAGTTTCCTAGATCTAGGACCTTGTCCTTGAGGTGGTGAATGACTCCTAGTAAGAATAAAATTTCCGGCCATCGATGCTTTATTCCAAATTTCATTTCTAGTCTCCATCAAGTTCTCAGGTGCACACTTCTAGTTTCATCAAACTCTATTATAGTTTGCTTTCATTTTTAGGTGTTTTTGCATATCATAATGTGTTTTCCAAAAATTTGCATTTCAATAGCTTTCACTTAATGATCAATAAAATTTATTAGTTATTTTCATTTTGTTTATGTCATCTAGGCACATTTCATTCATATTTCCATTATACTTACATTAGTTTGAGTGAACCACCTAGGTTTTCCTATCTCTCTCCTTTTAGGTGAAAAACCTTAAGAGTGTAAGAGAAGTACATAGGACCCAAAAAATATATGGTTCACTCCCATTTACCTCTATAAATAGACCTAAGGATAACAAAAAAAATTGTACTTTTTAATTGGGTTTATTGGTAGAGATAATGGATACTCCCATTAGGTTGACTAGTAATAGAGTATAGGTAGCTTTCTTAGGAGAAGTTTAAAATAGGTGTTTGATTCATATGACGAAGAATAAGAACACCTTAGCCATAATTGTAATTAAGTGGGTGTTGGGAAAAGACTTTCTAGAATACAATGACAAATATCGAGTGAATACTGATATTTGTTCCCATTTTGTTGCTTCTCTGCTTGATATTCAGGTACCAAAACCAAGGATAATAAGGATTACTAGGGAGATTTTTCCCAAGCGCTATCTCGAAGGCCTTGAGGAGATTGTGATGACTCCAGTGTGTGGCCTTGGTATTCTAACTGCTAGTGATCTCCGTTGGCTCATTGAAGAGGATGCAATGGTGCCTTGGGTACCTTACCTAAGTGGATTTTGTACTATGACCATTGGGGAACACAGTCAAAGGGAATCTCACACCTACCACTTCCTATTGAGGTGCTTGAATGTAGAGCCTATCTATGACGTGGAGTGGTACACTAATTTTAGAGATTTGTTGTATCCTCCTCTGCCTACTGCTACCACCGCAACTCCTACTGCTCCTGCTCCTTACTCTTTAGATTTTGAATGAATGAAATCTTCTCTTTTTTTTTTCTCTATATATATATTCTTAAGATACTTGGCTTAAGAGCCATTTTGTACTGTAATATCTCAAAGTAAATATTACCATACAATGAATATATATACATCTCTTTTTATCTAGTTCTTGTCTCTCTTTTTTTTGGCTTCTTTCTGGTTTAAAGGGCTCAACAATGTAAAGACTTGGCCTAACAAAACACACAAAATAATTACATATTTACATATTTATATGGTTAAATGGTTAATAAAGATAACTAAATTTTTTAAGGTGAATTCCATTGACAGGAATTCCTAGTGCTTCTTTTTATATGTTTTCCAATTCAAATGCATTGTGTTGTTTGTAGTGAATGATGTGATAAGGATCCTCCCATAGACTATCAAATTTTATATGTTGGTCAGGTTTCATGGCTCTCTCATTGTATTTCGACACCAAATCTCTACACTTAAGACCTTGGTTAGAGGTTTTCTTATCAAACCATTTCTTAACCACTTGTTGTCAGTTGAACACAACCATTAGCACATTTTCCCTTTTCTCTTACACCTCTAACAATTCAGCTAACTAGACCTCCATGGCTCCATTTTTCTCTACTTCTAGAGATTTAAGCAATTGTAGTGTGGGAATTTCCAAGGAGATAGGCAATAGTGCTTCCTTCCCGTATACTAGCTTATACAAAAAAGTCTTTAACACTTATTTGGGAGTTAGGTGGTCCACGCAAAGTGTTGCTTTGAGGTTCCTATGGCACTCTCTCTAGTGTTTTGACCCAATTCTTTTGATATGTCGAACTAAATTCTTGTTAGTCGACTTAGCTAGACTATTTCCCTACGGGTAATAATTTGAGGATGTCTTTAGGAAAATTCCATGCCTTTAAGTGCATATTGACATAACTTTGAAACTAGGAAGGCTTTTGCGTTGTCAAAGATGATGGTATTGGGATGGTCAAACCTTGTTTCCAACTCTTTTAGGAAGTTTACAATCTCTGCCTCAGTCATATTCTTTAAATGCATGGCCTCAGCCCGTCTAGTGAAATAATTTGTGGCCATAAGGATCCACTTATGCCCGACACTAGAGGTGTGATTAATCATCCCAATGAAATCAACCACCATTGAACTAAGGTTTCTTCAATCATTATCAGATTCAGAGGCATAGCCGAATTCTTCCTCCTTCTTGGGAAGAATTGGAATTCTTTAAAGGTTTTGACTAGA